>PVKZ01007455.1:0-22989 GCA_004027375.1 Macroglossus sobrinus | reverse complement strand
GGCGGGAGAGGGTGCCCTCCACTGCAACTGTTTCCTGTGAGGTCGGTCGTGGCGAAGAACCACCTGGGAATGAGTGGAGGCGTCTTCGTCCATCCGAGGACTCCGTCTGCGATCGGGCCAGGCGGACACGCCGGCCGTCCGTCTCCTGCGTTACCCACTGTGGGCACCTGGCTCGCTTAGCGAGTCAGGGAGCAGAGTCGGTCAAAAACGGGGATGCAAACTGATTCCTCCCCAAATTGGGAGGGCTCAGGGGATCTGTGGGGGGCCGGGAGGTGGGGTGTCGGGGTCTTAGCCCGTTGGTTCACACGTTCAAATTCATCCTGAAACAATTCTCTAGAATCTCCATTTGGATCAATGGAGTAGAACAAAGACGGTTGCACTCTTATCTGAATAACTGACAAATGTCACGGTGTTTCTGCGTCAGGGTTTTACAAGTGAAGTGTCAGCGTGGTGTTCTGGGAAGGTCCCGATCTCAGCGGCGGAAGACCCAGGCTGGAGGTGGGCTCTGTGACCCGCAGGCTAGGGGTGTGTGTGTGTGACCTCAGGCAGGTCACAGATGTGCTGAGCTGTGACTCTTTTCTCTGCAACAGTCGGAGAGAGTAGCCTTCGCTTAGCGCATGGCCGAGGGCGTTTTAACGCTCACGTCGCAGGGGGCCATCTGTCTGTCGCCTCCCAGATCGCCGTGCAAACGTGGACTGCGGTAGCCGACCAGGCACTACTCAGAGAAGCAGAAGCAACAGGAGATGTATTACATGTAATGGGTTTATCATGAGGAATTGGCTCGTGTAATTACGGAGGCTGAGAAGTCTCACAATCTGCCACCAGCACGCCGGAGGCCCAGGAAAGCTGGCGTATAGAAGATGAAATAAGATGAGATTTTTTTTTTTCCCAGCACAAGCAGTGAGGCAGGGGAAAAGGGGTGAATTCCTTCCTCCACTCACCCAGGGGTGGGCCATCTACTTTACTGAGTCTGCAGATTCGAATGCCAATCTCATCTGGAAACACCCTCCCCGACAAAAACCCAGCAGTGAGTGATGCTTCCTCTGGGTACCCCACAGCCCACCAGGATGACATGTCCACCCGGCCACAGAGCTTGGCAAATTTCCTCTTTCCATTCACGAAGTCGGAGGCCCAGCCTTTAGCAACTGGGCTCGTTTCCTGGGGTGGGGGGAGGAAACTTGGAGAGCTACTGGGGCCCAGGTCAGGGCCGAGTTCCTGATGGAGTCGGGAGCAAGGAGTGGCGAGAGGAGTCTGGGTGGCTGTAGGGGATGACGGACGGGGATGCCAGAAGATGGGGAAAGGGGTACTAAGAAGCATCGATGTGGAATTGTCACTGACAGCCGTACGCAGAGATCAGAGTGTCTTCTGAGAATTATTACCTGAGGAGGAATGATGACTCACGGGACCGTGGAATGAATTCGGACCCCATCTAAAGAATGACCAGCAGAATCTGAGAACGCAGGCGTTGTGATCAGTTGCACCTCCCATTGAAATAATCACTCAAGATCTGAACTGTCCTGTGTAAAGAATTTGACTGGCTTTTGTCCCAGGTCCTTAGGAGGGAGCTTCTAGATCCTTGGAATTGACCACACGAAGGGAGTGTCTGCCCTGAAATAAATGGCAAAGATTTATCAAGGGTCTTGGCGTTTGCAAATGGGGAGCACAGCTAGGCCAAACCCCGGAAGGGTTCCAAAGAAGAAAGAAAAGTTAAACGTGGCGATTGTAACAAAGACATTCTTGAGGACGCTCAGTCCTGCGCGCTGAGCCCCAGGGTTGCTCCTGGGTGGTTATCAGTTAGATGTCCATCCGAAGGATGGATGTCAGGTGGTTCCAAAGATGGACACCAGGAGGTCTGGGCACATCCAGTGGTCCAGATAATGGACGTCAGGTGGATGGGTATGTGAGTCCTTCAGGGGGTCATCGGAGAGTTACCTGGAGTCCAGATGTATATCTAGGCATAGATGCAGGGCTGGAAAGTAAGAAAAAAAAAAAAAAGATGACAAAGTGCTCTCATCTGCCCCCTCAGTTTCAAGGAAGGTTCTAAGAAGAGACCAGGGCGCTCGCTCCGGGCTGGCCTTGTCCACGCAGGCCCAGCCCTTTGTCACGGTGAGGGGCCATGGTCCCCATCAGGGGCTGGGACCGGGCAGTGGGCGCCATGGAGGGGAAGGACTTATGTTGGAGATGCCGCCGGGAACGAGATCGGGGGACACACCCTTGCTTCTCCCATCCTGTCCGCCGATGTTTAAAAAGTGACGATAAAATTCACAGAACGTAAAATTTACCAGCTTAAAGATGTTTCGGCGTGCAGTTCCGTAGGGCTGAGTACGTGCCCATCGTCACCCCCGTCACCCCCACTCCTTCTCCAGAACCCTTTCCTCGTGCACAACTGAAACCGTCCCCCCGAAACAACGGTTCCTGTCCCCCCTCTCCCCAGCCCTGGGCAGCCACCATTCTACTGTCTGTTCTTAGGAGTCTGACTGCTTTAGATCACGCCTGTAAGAGTCACCTTCCATCTATTTATCTTGCTGTGAGTGGCTTATCTCGCTTAGCATAACGTCCTCAAGGTCCATCCACGTGGTAGCACGTGTCCGACTGTCCTTCCTTTTGAAGCATTCCATGGTGTGGGTGGACCCCATTCTGTGTGTCCATCATCTGTCGATGGACACTTGGGTCGCTTACATTTTTTTGGTTATTGTGAATAACACATCTATGAACGTGGGTGTACACACGTCTCTGTGAGACCCTGCTTTCAGCTCTTCTGTTTACACACGCAGAGATGGAGTTCCTGGATCACGTGGTAATTCTATTTTTAATTTTTTGAGGACCCTCCACACCGTTTTGGATAGAGAGCATTAGCGACATAAGGGACTTCGGCGTCTCCAGGGCACATCGGTGTCCCAAAGAGGACGGTGAAACTCAGCGAGGGCAAGGGCCCTGCCAACGTCTCCCAGAGAGCAAGCAAACAGCAGCGCTGGGGCTTGACCCCGAGTCTGCCGGGCTCCCAAACCAGTGCCCATCGCCCTCTGTGACCCCTGCCACCCGCGTGGCACCTGCCAAGACGAGGTTCACTGGTTACGAATGGGCTTTGCATTTTCACACCCCGTGGCTTTGCACATGCTGCTCCCAGTGCTTGGAAAGCCTCTCCTCCTTGCCCGCCCGGTACACTCTTACTCTTGGCAGCTCAGCTCACACGCCCACTCTGCTCACGTGACTGCCCGGGAGAACCAGCCCGAAACCAGGAACAATTGTCTCCGTCGGTGTAAACAGCACAGAACGACCACGGGCTCTGTCTTCACTCCACGCTGGGTACTTGCTGGTTTTCTCCCTCCTCGTCCTTCTGGTGACCCTGAGTTTCCTCTGGGGCTCTCTCCCCAACTTTCCCATGGACTGGGCAGCACCGACCCCTCTCATCTGCAAGCTCACCGTGTAACACGTCTTTCTGGCCACGGTGACGGGCCCCGCATCTGTAGCCGAGCTCTCAGACCAGAACGATCACCTTGTGCTGGGCTGGCCGCCCCGTGCACCGCATGGAGGGCGTCCAGGGGGGCGGGGGGGGGGGGACGCCACAGTCGTGGGCTACAGCAGCAGCCAGTCTTGATAACATCGTATCCATAGTTACGCCCAACGCTCCCTGCCACCTATGAGCACTCATAAATCCCTTCTCTTAGAAGGGCCGAGTCTCGTTGGGATTTCCGTCCTGTGCCCACGGGCCCACGCCCTGGCCTTCATTACTCTGATCCGAGTTCCTCGGCCAGCAGCTCTGTCGCTCTGTCTCCAGGACAAGTGGTCCCTCCGTGTGTGTGTGTGTGTGTGTGTGTGGTTTGCACAGAGATAAGCCAATCAGAAACTGGTGGGACACCTCATGGGTGCTTTTCCTCGTCCCAGCCTAGGTGACCAGGTGGAGCTGGGCCTGGCCAGGCGGTCAAGCCCCTGGGCTGCTTTGCCCGAATCTGGGCCTCTGGTGGAGGCTCCAGCGGGGGACAGGGGGTGTCTCCTTGTTAGGCCAGAATGACAGAGCCCTTCCTGTTTCTGAAACGGCCACCGAGCTGAGACAGCCCTCCCTGCTGAGCAGGTGCTCGGCCTCGGGGGTCTCTGTGGCCCTGTCTCTGCCCAGGGGGGACCACCGCCACGGTGCCCGGGGCTTTGGGCTTCAAGGACAAAGCCAGAAGGAAGCCCTCGCAGCCCAGCAGCCCATCGGCTCTGCGCCCGCCATTCTCTGCCCTCCACGGCCACTGCGCACAGTCAGAAGCTATTCTAGAAGCAGCAGCACGTCCGAGTCTCTCGAACACACTTCCTGGCAGCGCAGATGTGCCTCCGTGGAAGAAACAACGTGCCCCTGTGGGCCGCGCCGCCCGCATCTCCCTCGGCACGCGCTCCCCGGCCGGGTGCCTCCTGTGAATCATGTATTCGTTCCCGTCCTGCTGCTCACACAGGCCGCAGCTCTTGCCAAGGATGGGGAGGGGGCATTGCACGTGGCAGGAGGCAAAGTGTCGGGGACTGCAGCTGGGAGTGGGGGCAGGACGCTGGAGGAAGCAGACCCTGGAAAAGGGGGAGGTGGATGTTGGCTATGTGCAGCATCCAGAGCCCCGCCACCTGGTTCACGCGGCGACCAGGCTCCGGCTCAGCCCTCCGCACACGTCCTGTGCGTGGTTTGTTCCACCACGTGCAGGCGCATATGGAGCCCGGCTCTCCAGGGGGTGGACGGGGAGGGGACCGATGGATGGGAAACAAGATGCAGGGGCGGGGAGAAGTCTTCGCAGGGGAGGGGACCACACCCACAGCCGGACTGGGGAGAGGCGCAGGGCTGCGTGGCGACGGAGCTCATTAAGACACACAGAGACGCGTCACCAGCGCCTGTCCCTGACAATGTGTCCATCAGACAGACAGATGACGGAGGGAGGACGGCTGATGTTTCTGTCGTTTGCAGAAATGCCTCATTTTGATTCTGAGGAGGAGGCACAGATTCAACTTTTAAAGCGATTTTCAAAGTTTTCTTTCTTTCTTTTTTTTTTTTTTTAAGCTTAAAAATGTCCCCGGAAAGGAACATGAAAACATGTGTTATTTAAAAAAATGAAAGTCTCTCCCTTCGAGGAAAGGAACGAAGAGCTTGGCCAGGCCAGCCCCACGGGCACTCCCGACAGCAGCCGTCCCCTCGGGCAGGGCGGAGGGGACAGTGGGTGGTCACCCCCGCGTGACACAGCTCAGATGCAACGTCCACTGCACACAGAGTCTTTCTCTGGCTCGTCATGTCAACCCGTGTCCTGGCGGTGTCCCAGCGAGTCTGGAAGGCACAGAGCCACCTATCTTAGAGGGCCACCCTCTCCCTCCCCCCGCCCCCGCCCCCGCCCCAGCACCGAACTGGAATGAGACTCTGGAGAGACCAGCAGATTGGGACACAAGGTGTGTGAGCTCAGAGAATTTGAGGGACTCCCTCCCAGAAAACAAACAAACAAACACACAAACACAAAGACAACATAAACCTAGGTATGGAAGCGAGTGTTTGTTTAGAATGAGGAAGGAGGTCGCCACGAAGTACCAGAGCCCTAGGGATTGAGGTCCCTCTCTTCTGCCATCCCCTTGGGCAGTTTACGCCACGCCACATCTCGGCTGATTCCATCCCGGCTTCTCTCCCTGCCTGGAACACGCTGGGGCTCCCGCCTTCCGGCTCTCGCAGGGGTCCGAGCGAACGAAGCATCCTGACGCCCGGCCTTTACCCGCAATCTGAAACGAGGCTGCCCAGAAAGGTCGCATGAGGGCCCCGGCTGGGACATGCCTCCTGCGGGATCCGGGGTTTGGGAGTGAGTGAGAGGGGGTGGAGGAGTCGGGAGGACCCAGAACTCCTGTGCTCTGGGGTTCGGGGGGGCAGCTGCCTGGAGGGGGTTGTGATTTCGGTCGATGAAATCTGGCCGGTTGGTTGAATCATACTGTTGGGAGACAGAGCACATAGTCAGAGGGGGCCGGCAAGCCAGGGCCTGGTGACAGCTGTGGGCAGCGCCTTCCAGCGGGGGCCGGACATCGAGCTGGTATCGCCCGGACTGATCCCTGGTGCGGGAGGGGGAGCCTCAGGCTGCCCAGGCCCAGAGCCCCCTGCCCGAGTCTACCTCCCTCTCCCTGTTCTGATCAGATGAATCTGGGACTTCACGGTCGTTGTCCAGGAGACGAGAAAGTGTAGTTGGTCTGCAAGAAGTCTGTCCACCCAGAGTGGACAGCCAGGGGTCACTCGACCCCCCTGGAGCCTGCCTGAAGGAGAACCTGCATGCCCCTTGGCCGTACCTCGCGGGGTGAATCACTTGATTGACATTGGGGTATTTATCTATCACTTTCTTTGAACCTGGCTCAT
Source organism: Macroglossus sobrinus (assembly GCA_004027375.1). Taxonomy (NCBI): domain Eukaryota; kingdom Metazoa; phylum Chordata; class Mammalia; order Chiroptera; family Pteropodidae; genus Macroglossus; species Macroglossus sobrinus. The sequence continues at coordinate 16,649 of PVKZ01007455.1, read as the reverse complement.
GCCAGCCTGACCCCGAGAGAGATGGAGGGGACCCGCTCGAGTCCCTGTCGAACTATTTCCATCTGCGAGGACCCCACCTCCTGACACAGCCACATTCTGAGGTGTTGGGGAGAATGAGGACTCTACATAGGAAATTCTGGGGGCGTAAGTGGACCCATGACACTTGGAGATGCTGTCCTCCCCCCACCCCCACCTCGCCTGACATGTTCTTTCCTTTGTTCCTTTTTCTGGATAATTGGGTCATCCTGGGAGGTGTGGAGGAGGCGGGGTCAGGGGGGCCGGGCAAGGGCTGGCCCCGCCCCCACCGGCCCCATCTTTCCTCTACTTCCTGCCTGAGGGCTCAGGCCCCGCCCCTCCCCTGCTGTGGGCCCCTCCCGCTTCCCATGCTCCTCCGGGTCCCCGGGGGACCCACTGCCATCCTGGGGACCTCAGACTCCCCTCTGCCTTGTCCCTTTCATTCCTTCTCCATCTGGACTCATTTGTCTCTGGAATTAATGAGGCTAAAATTACTTTTAGAACTTTTAGGGGATTCGTGACGTCCCTTGAAGAAGCTGGAGATGCCTGGGAGCGGGGCGAGGTGACGGGCGCGAGGGAGGCTGGCGCTCCCCGAATCTGTACTTGAGTCCTTCAGAGGTGTTGGGTTGAGCTGGCTCCCTGGAGGAGGGCTTCTCCTGGGACACAGCTTCTCCGGGGACACAGAGGCGGACACTGACTGTTTATATGCTTGCTGCTGGCCTGGGGCAGGGAGGAATGACAATGACAGTAAGAGCCCACTTCTGGATGATTTGAATCTTATTAAAACACAGAAAGCAAACCACCCACGCTGGCATTTTTCCGTCCTCATTTTAAAGACTGACAGACTGAGGCCCAGGGAGGCCAAGCTGGAGGGAGCCAGGGTGGAGGCTTTGGAGGGAGGAGAGGAGACAGGGCTGCGAGGAGGTGACCTTGTGGTTGGACCGGGAGTTCAGAGTCCCAGACGGGCTGCGGCCTCAGGAAGCAGGGGACACAGCAGGACGGGTGGCTGAACCCAGAGCAGCCGTCTGGGTGCTTAGCCGTCTCATCCAAGTTCAGCATCTTGGCCTCACCCCGAGAACACTTGCTGCTGGGTGGGGCCTGGGTGGGGGCCCACCGGACCCCATCTGCTGAGAGGAGCTTCCTTCCGGTGGACCCCAGACTCCCAGCTGAACTGACAGAGGAGGAACCTTCCATACTCTCCGAGTTTATTTTCTTTGAAAAGCCAAGTTCAATCTCTCTATCAAAACTGTCAGCAGCTGACCAGACCGGGAGAGCGGCTGGCCCAAGGAAACCATAAACCAGATGAAGGATGCTGTTTTCCTGTTCCGTTGATATGCTTTATGTGTGACGATTCTCATGACAACAGAAGGTATATAAAAACGCTCGGTTGCTGTTTCTCGGAGGGACTCGCATGCCGGGGATTCTCAGGATGAATGGCCGGCTGTGAGCCAGGACGTGCTGCATATTTCATAAAGCCTGGCAGGTGAGGAGCGGAAAAGCGGGGATGTCTTACGATGCGTCCAGAAGTGTCCAGTTCATTGTCCGACCGACATTCAGACGCGAATGAGGAAAATGAGCATCACAGTTTTGTCTTTTTCAATATCTTTTTTTTGGGGGGGAGGGAGGGTAGCAGTTTTAGGACTCATTGAGTATAAAAATCTAACCGATATCATCTACCATGTTCAGTCTTTGTAGCATGGGCTGTATGGTTGGGGTGAGGGGTCATTGGCCCCATGTTACAAATGGGGAGACAGAGGCTCCTCCAGGCCCTGGGAGACGTGTCCAAGGCTTCTAAATAAACAAGAAACAGAAATGAGATTGAACTCAAGGGCTGGTCACTTCTAAGTCTGTGCCTTGTGGCAGCATTGTCATACACTTGTTTAAAAATGGACTTGTCCTCTTCAAACGGTACTTTAAAAACACGTGACAGGAAAGTCCCTTTCAGAAGACTTCAAAAACAAAAGCTCCTGGGACCAAAATCAAATGCAATTTAAGAAATAAAATAAAATTTAAGAAATAAAATAAAATTTAAGACATGATAGGATGTCTCCGTTCACATTATTTGCTCAGCCTTAGTTTTCTCTGTTTTTGTGCATTTAAAATATTTTTAAAACATGGGACAGATCTGAGATGATTCCTTTAATTCATTAGGGTAACGTCTCCGTGTTTAATATAGTTTCAACACCTTTCTAAAGCGATGCCTCGCGTTGGTGCCTTTTCTTCCTTGTCTGTCTAAAATTAGAAGTTGGGTTACAAGACGTGGACATCCAAGGCCAGCGTGGCTCTCGGTATAATTTATTCCACATCCTCGAGTTGAATTTTTTCCCCTTCACTTTTACTGAGCTGTAATTGACCTCATCGCACATATTTAAAGTATACGATTCGATCGCTGTCTCTCCATCAATCACCATCACTGCACTCGAGATAAAAACTTCCATCACCCCCCACCCACCCACCCAGTTTCCTTATGCCTCTTGGAAATGGATCCCTCCCTTTCCCATCCCCGGCCAGCTATCGATTCGTCTTTTAATGAGGTTGCGTTTTCCAGAATTTTGTGTACACGAAGGCCTCCTGGATGGATGTATTCTTTCTTCGCCCGGCTTCCTTCACTCGGTCGAACGATCTGAGTGGACTCACCCACTTCATCACGTAGCAGGTTGTGGGGGACCGTTCCACCGAAGGGATGTCCCACCATTTCTTTATTCGCGCACCCACCGAGGATGGGCATTTCAACTTGCGGTTGGCGGCCGCTGAGAATCAAGCTGCTACAGACACATGTGTGATGGGGGCGCGAGATTTCGCTTCTCCTGGGTAAACACCTGCAAGTGCAAGCAACGGGCTGTGTGGCAGGTGTCTGTCTAACTTCTGAAAGGCACCGTCGGCTGTTCTGCAGGGTGGACATGCCACTGGACGCCTGTGTCAGTCAGTCCCTGTCAGTCCCTGAGCTGAGTCTCAGGTGCAACTTTGGCTTCTTCCAGGGAATATTCTCCTGGCTTATTTATCAATCGTCTGTCTCTAAGTGCCACCCATGTCACACCTGCTCGACACCTCTCCTTGCTCGTTGTCACTGCATCATCCACTGTCTCCCCCCAATTGGTCTCCCCATCCTTACTTTCTCTCCTCCGAGCCAGACTCCATGTGCTGACTAGAGGGGGTGTCTCCAACACGCACAAGGGACGGTGCCTTTGCCTTGGTTAAGGTCACGTGATGGCTTCTCCGTCGTGGGGATACGTTTATCCCAGCACGACTATAATCCCGCGAGATCCGCCCCTGTCACTCTCGTGCCGTGCCCCACCTCCCAGGGTGCCGCCCTCCTTCTGTCCTTGCACTGGTTGGATTCAGCCAGAAAACACGCTTTATTTTATCCTAAAGACGCGCTCACACGCTTTTACTATTTTTTGAAGACTGGGAATGAATCGTCAACATTAAAAACACACAACTCTGTGGGAGCGTGAGTGGGCTGGGCTGGCACGCCCCACCCCGCTCCGTGGCAGAAGGGAGCTGGGCACTGTTCCTTTAGAACGGGGTGGCACCTGTCCGTGTCCACCATGTCAGGCCCGCACCCTCGTTTTCCTGCACTCGTTCATGTCCGCGCACCTTTGCTAAATTCACACCTGTTCCTCTTCCAGATCTCACCTGCACAGAGGAAGCCTCTGCATCTGGGATGCTCCCGCACAGCGGGGCCCGAGCTAACAGGGCAGCTCTCCCTACGACCTGCACGCCCAGCGGCCACCCCACCTCGCTCCTCTCTCGACCTTGTGACACTGGCCCTGCAAAGCGGAAGACCGTTAATATCGGCTTCTGATGCACGGATGAGAGTTTTCGTGTTTGCAGCAAAATCGTAGGTTAGGAAGCCAGGTGTCGGTCAAGAGAAGTAAGGATTCTTGAAATTGCTTCAGCTTCCTCTTCAGCAGGCCTGGCGGACTGGAGCGGAGGGAATCTGTCCCTTTGAGCCACTGGCTTGTGTAGGAAGAGGGACATCGGAACAGGGGTGTGAGCCTGTCACACACTCCACTCCCGAGGCTGGAGGGGGCTTCTGTTTCACTTCTTTTTATTTTATATATATACATATATACATATATATTTACATATATATATTTCACTTCTTTTTATTATATATATATATGTGTGTGTATATATATATTTATAAATATATTTTTTATAAATATAAATATAAATAAATAAATACATATATATATCTTTTTCACTTCTTTTTAGGCCTGGGAAGGAGGTGGACCTTCCAATTGGTCACCGCTAGCCACATGTAGCTCTTTGATATTAACTTAATTTTTAACCGAAAATTAAATAAGATTAAACATGTAGTTCCCGACGGCCCAAGCCACATGTCAAGTGCTCAGTAGCTGCCTGTGGCCACCAGACAGCACACACAGAAACTCCCTTCATCATGGCCGAATGTCCTGTCTAGGACAGTGCTGCCCTACATCTAGGGGTAGAACAGGTCTCTCAAAGGGATGGAAACAGGGCAGGCCAGTTTTGATGGGACGCACAGCGGGGGCCCCCCTGGGCACCGCGTGGGAGGGAGGTGTCACGGGGGTGGGGACTGGCCGTGCTGGCTGCGGGGGGCGGGGGCGGACAAGAGGCTCACAGCAGAGGTCCCCTCACAGCCTGCAGCCACCCCTCTGCCTAGCTGTGGGAACCCGGACGTCGGCGTCATCCGCCAGGCTTCCCGGGCATTCCAGCGGTCAGTGGGGTCACTTATGAGCCAGGGGCCACGTTCGATGCCCTCCCCGGCCCCTGAGAGACGGCAGCGGTGACACCCTGAATGTCCTCTGCAGGGCAGAGAGCACAGTCCCCGTGCTACGTGGTCGGTGACACGTCGGCGCCCCGATGGTGTCTGAAGGGCTCTTTCACGAGGTCGCCAGTGCTGTGCTGAAGGGATCACGCCCATCTGGGAAGGGAGAATGTCGGCGTAGAGCCAGGCGTGTGCCAGACGACACTCCAGCCGGGCGAGCACGGAAGGAACGAGGCGAAGCCAGCCAGCGCTTGGAGACAGTGAGTTAGATGACTGGGCCCGTCCCCGTCATAGTGATGAATAATAAATGACCGAGAAGCCACTGTTAACTCTCGAATCAGGAGAGGAGACTCGCGAGGGGGAATGTATGGCTTTGTGACGCTGGGGGAGAGAGAACGTCTCAGATGTGGCTCTGTCTTTTGAAGAGAAACCTTCCTGTGGAGACGCTCGCTCTTCCAAAAAAAAAAAAAAAACCCTCCTGGGAAAGTGTGTGTGTCAGTTTCCTTGAGACGAAGAAGGATCTCTGGCTGTGATAGACAGTGCCTGCATCCCGCCCCATCCTCCTCCAGCCCCTCTTCCCACACTCCACGAGCTCCTGCCAGCCCGAGTGCGGGCAGCCGTGGGGACAGGCTGCTGCCCCCCACCCCCACCACAGGGCACCCTTCCCACCTCCGGCCCTGCACACGGGAACAAGCCCAGTGATCACGGGCTGGATGGGCATGGCCCAGGTGGGAGGAGCTCCCGGCTGGGGAAGGGCGTTGGGAAAGGGGTTCGAAGAGGTTCACAGCGCAGAGAACCTACTGGGTTTATCGGGGTCCAGGGGCTGCCTTTCCACATCCGTTCACAGCAACCACTAGAAAAGACAAGTCAGAACTCGCATTGATGTCAATCTTTAGTCATTTATTCTCGATCTGCTGAGGGACATCGGCATGGCCGGTGTGAGAAGGCGCCAGAGGGGCCCCCTGCCACCTCACCCTCCTCCTAGGCCGGCCTGCAAAGGTGTGTGAGCATCCCCATCCAACGTAACCCCGCCCCGCCCTGCCCGCCCCTCCCAGTCCACCCTGTTGCTGGGCCCCCGGGCGGAGCACGGACTCAGCTCTGGAGGAAGTATCTACACCCCAGAGATCAGCGGATGCTGCAAATCGGGGCTCCCCTGTGCCAGGGAGCTGGTTGTTACTCATTTGCCAGCACAGCACTGCCACCGCCCACCTACCCCGTTGCCTAATACAGAGATCAGAAGCGGGGAGGAGAGGCTGGGTGTTTGCACCCCACCACCTCCCTGCCTGGCCGTGGTTCTGCCACTCACCTTCTGGCCGGGGCACCCCTGTGGCTCCCCGTTCCCTGGGCTCCCAAGACTTGCCCCTTCTGGCCTGAGCTTGCAACAGCATCCACTGCCACTTCACCCTGGGGTCTCCCCATCCAGCAACCCCGCTCGGCCCCTCCTCAGCCTCCCTCTGCTGGGCCCTTTCGGTGGGCCTTACATCTCCCTGCAGGTTCCCGAATCACCCGGGCTGCCGGCTGCAGGGTGCGCTGGAGCCTGCCCAGGCGCCCGGTGCACTCGGCAGGCAGGCAGCTGCCAGCACCTGCACCCCCAGTCCGGGGCTCCCCCTCACGCTGTTCACTGCAGCACATTTCCACCTCCCGAGAGCTGCCCCCACCCAGTGACCGCCAGGGGTTGGAGGGCAGACGCCCAAGCTCCCCCTGCCCCTCAGGGGTGAATCTGCAGCCATTCTGGAAAGTTCTGCAGGAAGCCAGCCTCCGATGTCCGCAGGGTGGCTGGCTGGACCACACACCCCTTACCGACTGCCTTCCCTCCCGTATTAGTTGGCTCGAGCCGCTGTAACAAAACGCTCCAGACTGGGTTGCTTAAGCAACAGAAATTCGTCTTCTCACAGTCTGGAGGGCAGAAACCCAAGGTCAAGGTGTCGGCAGGGTTGGTTCCCGGGGAGGCCTCTTGTCTGGGCTTGCGGATGGCCACCTTCTCACTGCGTCCTCACACGGGGGCGGGGGAGAGAGGGACGAATAGCATCGCTCTGCTGTCTCTGATTTGACACCAGTCCTATGGGATTAGGGTCCCCCCTTGTGACCTCATGTAACCTTAACTAGCTCTCTGGAGACCCTGCTCCCAGATGCAGTCACAGAGGAGGTTTGAGAGGGACACACCGTTCAGTCTGAAACACCTTCCCTGCCTCGCTCCCACCCCGTAATGTGCACTCTGGGGTTCTGGGGTCACCCTCCAGGAAACCACTTGCCTTGAATCCGTATCCTGGGTCTGCACTAAGACACCGATGAGAGTTCCCGGTGCTTCTCTAGGCCACAGACGCCCAACAGGACCGAGTGTCCCGCTACACCGCTCGGAGTAGCGGTGACAGGCCAGCGTGATGGGTCCCAGCTCCCGCCAAGACTCATAGCCTGAGGGCCGCTCTCTGCCCTCCCGGCTTCCAGCCTGGGGCCCCTATGCCACTGCTGTTCCTCTATGTTGACCCAGTTTGGGGTTCGGATGGTTCTAGCTGGCCTGAGCCGCCCCTCCCCTCCAGGGGAAAAGAAGCCATCCAGTGGGGCCAGTTATGGGACTCTTGCCTCTGAGACACTCATCTCTGGGTCCAGTTTTGCAGACAGTGGGAAGGGCAGGAGAGGGCATTTTGCTGGTCATCCCTGCAGGGCAGAGGTCTGAGCTGGGGCTGGAACGGAGGCTGCCCTGGTGGCCCCCTTCAGGCTCTAGCCTGGCCCAGCCCTGCCCTGGGCAAGATAGGAGGAGGGTGTCCTTCTCCCTCGGGGGTCCCGGATTCGGGCGGGGGGGGGTAGGCCTCTCGGAGAGCACGGCTGCGCATTCATTACTGATGCCACCCCAGGCTGCCCTCTGGAGCAGCTCCGCCCAGATGTGAAATGCAGTGTGCGTTGGGAGCTGCAGGGGCCCAGCACGGAGGCTGCCCACACAGTGGTGGACCGTGGTGGATTGTGGGGCTGTGAAATAAATGTTCCCACCTGGCCCCACAGGGCCTGGCTGTTTGGATTCCGGACCATCAATTGCGATGCATCTGTGGCCTCTTCCGCTTCGGATGGCTCCTGCGGGAGGACTCCTTTTTGTCCTGCAGGCTGGTGACTGGGGTGGGAGGCAGAGCTCAGTGTCTGTGAATCTCTCCCCCCGGGCCTGCCTGGTGAGGTCACGGCCGAGAGTTTGGGTGTTGAAGGCCCATTTAAAATGTTGGCCTGTGTTGTATGCACAGCACGGGATGGATGAGGGTGTGTGTGTGTGTGTGTGTGTGTGTGTGTGTGTGTGTGTGTGTAGCTAGTGCTGCGTGTCCATTCATGCCTCCTTTCCTCCACGCTTTACCCCCTTCTGCTCTGCTCCTGGCCCCCCACGGACCCTTCTGGGCTCCCAAAGTGAGGCTGGATCCACCAGCCACCGTCAACCCCCGCCTCCTAGGGGAGGGCTGGGAATGGAGGTTGTCGGTCACCTCTTCACTATGCCCGCGTGGTTCCAGGCAGTGCCCACCCCGGGACCCTGCCCAGAGTGGGACATGTGTGCCCTGGGAGAAGAGCCCTAGGGTCTAGAGCGAACCAGAATATCTGGCTGTTACGGGCTATGTTGTCTAGCCCCCCAAATCCTTTGTTGAAGCCCTAACCCCTCGTCCCCCAGAGTGTAACTATCTGGAGACAGGGTCTAAACAAACGGAGCTGTCTGGAGCCCACCCCAGAGCTTCTGATTTCACAGGGCTGCCTGCAGTGGGCCCAGAATATGTATTTTTCAAAACTCCCAAGATGATTTAAAAAACAACAACAACCCTTTTTATTTTAAGTTAGTTTGAAACGGACAGAAAAGCTGCACGAACAGAACAGAGTGCCCTCTACCCCACTCGGCCAGCTCCTCCTAGAGGTGCCGTCTTACCCTGACTGTGGTCCGGGCTCTGCTTGCATCACATCTTCTTCTGTTCCAGGATCCGACCCAGGATGCATTGCGTTCCATTGTTATTCCTCTTTATTCGCTTCCCATCTCAACTTGCCTGGGTCATCCTGTCACCCTGGGAGACACTTGTCTGTTGATTTGTCCGAGGAAAGAGCAAGATGCTGAAGAATCGGGGCTTAAGGTGCTCACGGAGGGGAGGAGAGATCCGGAAGTGGGGTGCTTCAGGGGTACATACATGTGTGTGTGTGTGTGTGTGTGATGTGTGTGTGTGTGTGTGTGGGCAAGCACATGCGTGTGTGTCCACATGTATATGTGTGTGTGCACATGGGTATATGTGCATGTGTGTGTCTGTGCGTGTTTGCAGGCATCTCTGTGTGCACGAGTGTGCAAGAGTGTGTGTGTGTGTACATGGACGTGTGTGTGATGTGTGTGTTTTGTGGGCAAGCACATGCGTGTGTGTCCATGTGCAGGCACATATGTGTGTGTCCATATGTATACGTGTGTGTGCACATGGGTATATGTGCACATGTGTGTCTGTGCATGTTTGCAGGCTCTCTGTGTGCACAAGTGTGCAAGAGTGTGTGTGTGTGTGTGTGTGTGTGTGTGTGTGTGCACGTGCGTATGCATAGTCAGGGGGAGATGAGCAGTGAGACTAATGCGTCTTCAGGTGTGGAGGGCCACTGCCAGCACGGATGGAGCCCCAGAGAAAATCCGAAAGCCTCTTCACAACCAAATAAATGTTTAATACGGTAACAAAAGACGAACGCTAAGGATTTTAAAAACAAGGTAAAATTAAATGCTATACATCATGAAAAGCAGGGGAGGCACGTGAGGATGTGGGAAGGGCTGCGAAAGCTCCCGAATCCTGCTGATTCGGAGCAAGCTTTCGTGAGCCTGGAGACGCTCGCTCCTCAGCGTCAGGTTTGTTCCATGAATACCCACGTTACAAACGTATGAGCAACCGCTACAATACCAGAAACGGAATGCATGACTTCCGAACTGGTCCAGGGGAGAAACGGGCACCAGGCACGCAGCCAGCATCCCCCGAGGCCTCACCTGTGCTGTGGCTGCTCGGAGTTCTCCGTCCAGCCTTCGGCGTCAGGGTTGCTTATGGTCCCCGTTTCGCGGATGGGAAAGCAGAGGCACTGAGAGGTTTCGGGAGCTGCCGTGGGCGACCGGTTCCAAAGGCAGAGGGGCCAGGATGGGTTTTGCAGGCGGTGTGGTTCTGTGACCTCGTCATCGCTGTTTAGGAAAGAAGGAGAGAGAAGCAAAGGAGAAGGATGGAAAGCAGAAACACTTACAAGGCAGACGCTCTCTTAGGCCCAACCCGCAAGCCGCAGAGAAGAAAGCGGGGGCTCTGAGGCTGCACGGCCAAGGTCACAGAAGGGGCGGCGAGTGTAGACCCCCAGCCCTCTGCCCCACACAGCCCTCACCCCCAGTGGGCGAGTGTCCCTGACGGCAGCAAAGAAATAACACAAATAGAGCACTACTGGTGTCCTTAGTGACAGAAGGGATGAGTCACCACAGTAAAACTGGGGACCACCCATCGGCTTCTGAATCGCAGAAAGGACAGAGGCTTTGGGACTCCACGTGCTGCTCCCAGGACCCCAGGAGCCCGGGTCTGAACCTGAAGTTGGGGTGGGGGGGGCGCTCGTCTTGGGGAGCAGGGTTTTGAAGCTTCACTGCAGCTCACCCCGACAGCCACTCTGGGAAGGTCATTTTCGAGACCCATCTTCATCATATTTGTTTCTCCGCCACATTTAACATACCTGACCCTTTCTCTGAGGGTAAGTAGTGGAGAGACAGCGTGCGGAAATGATATTTATTTGCCATACACACACACACACACACACACACACACACACACACACACACACACACGTGTGTGTGTGCTTCCTGTTCCACAGTGAGACAGTTCAGATATCTATAAGGCATGTTTTCCGATTGCAGAAGTGGTCTATGATCATTACAAAAGCTTGGAAAATACCGAAAAGGCCAAGAAGGAAATTAAAAGTCACCCATAATTTGGAGAGCATAACTGTCAACACTTTTACATAAACATGTTTTAAAAACGTGCGATATTTATACATCTATAATGTATGTTTTATACATACTTAGGGATACACATACACACTTGGAGAACACTTTTAAAGGAACGTCTCAGGATAATTAAGGTCAGTGACTCACTTTGGAAGACGTAAGAGGACTGGGAGGGCTCAAGGGAAGGGGCCACATTTTTATTTCAAGCTGGGTGGTGGGTACTTGGGTGCGTGTTGGTTTTTAAACCAGGTCCAAGGGTTATATACACCGTTTGGCATCTGATATAGTTCACGATGAAACACTTTGTGTGTGTTTTTTTTTTCTTTTGCATTTTCCCCACACTTCGTTCATTTGACACACACTTGCTGAGCGTCCACTCTGACATTCCAGGTGTCGGGGTCCACCGGGGATGAACACAAAGACCCCGGCTCAGGGCCGTAAGTTTGAGGGGACATGATAATGGCGATCGGGAAGGTCCCGGCAGTTTGTAAGTTTCCTAGGCTGGTCAGAGGATCCTCATCGAGAAGGTGACGTTGGAGCCAAGACTTGGAGGAGGTGGCGGGGGAAGCCACTTGAGGATCTGGGGACAGGCTGGTCCGGGGCGGGAGGGCAGCCCGGGCGATGGCCTGCGGTGGGGGTGTGCGAGCCGTCGGCTTGTCCTCGGGTGGAACGGGCATCACGGGAGGATTCTGAGCAGATGTCTGGGGTGAGCAGACGGGGTTACACAGGGTCACTCTGGCTGCCGTTGAGAATGGATTTTTGTGGGGGCAGAAGGAGGGAGGCGACTCACGGGGTTTGTGCAGTTTCCGAGCGAGAGCGGAGGGCCTTCCAGGCCCGGGGTGGGGTGATGAGACGTGGTCGGATTCTGGGGCGCGTCTGGACGTCCTGTCGGATCAGATGTGTGGCAGGAAGAGTCGCTGCCACTGCCTCAGCTTTGACCTGAACCCCTGGGAGGCCAGAGCGGTGATGTCCCATGAGAGAGAATTCAGTGGGAGAGGCGGGGGACAGAGGAGGAGAACCACGCAGAGAGGGGGTCCTGGAGGCCGAGGGAAGGGGCCCCGAGAAAGAGGGGTGCTGCTGATGGGCCAGGTGACATGCGGATGGAGGATTCAGCAGCTTAGTGCCGTCGGCAACCTGGACGACCCTGGTTTTGGTGGCTGTTGTGAGTCAAACAAACCTGAGTATCAGCCAGCCCACCGCTCCAGCCCTCCGGGCACAGCCAGGGACATGGGACCGTCCTGCGGGGCTGCAAAGCCAGCGCTTCTGAGAGACGATCCAAAGCTCCCCACGGGGCCCGTGAACGTGGCCGTGACCACCGCCCCGCCCCCGCCAGGGCGACACCTGCCCGGTTCTCTCCGGCCAGGGGAAGGGCACCCAGCCCATTGCCCCCGGAAAGCTGTGGCGTCCCTGTATCTGCCAATTCACTCGTCCATGAAAAGCATGACCTGCTTGGTGTCGGCTAAAGCAACCGATGCCCAGACTGTGGGCTCGCCCAAGGCCAGGTGATGGGGGGACAGTGCCTGGTGGGTTCAGAATCCCCGTGGACCAGAAGCCCTTGGGCACAGCGACAGGCTGGGGTGGCCGCGGCCTCGGCTGACGTGCACACCCCCAGGGCTACTCCTCGGGGGGCTGCCGGGTTATCAAAATGTTTCTTCTGCGGAAGGAAAAACACTGGTCCTCCGGGACCCCTATATCGATTGGTGCTGCAGCATCTTATTCCCCAGAGCCAGGCAGCGCCCAGCCTTTTAACCTCGACTTCGCTCTGTGTTTCTGTCTGTGTCACTGGCCAGGCTGCCCCGCCCACAAAATGCATCAGGCTCCGAGTCCTAAACTCCTCCACTGCCCTCATCTGCCACTCCCTTCCTGGCTCCTGCTGGAAGCGTTCCTAAGAAGCCGCTTGCCTGCCTGGTGTGTCGTCTGGGACAGGCCAAGTGTCGGATCGTGTAGGCCTCACGGAGGGGACATCCCCACCCATGTCAGATATCCGCGTGTCTCTGAACAAGAGGTCGCCGTGGGGGAAATGTCCCCAGCCAGCTGCTTTTTAAAATTACGATGAGAAGGAAAACACCCCGGCTGATCGTTTGACTAGAATGTTGTCACGTGGCCACAAGACACAGTTGACAAAGATGTTCCTGTGTGTGTCCACAGTCAGGGCTCCGTGCAGAAGCCCTGTCCGCCCCACGAATGTTCCTAGGATCCACTTTGGGGCTCAAGGCACGTGTCCCATGGTGATTTCTGCGTCCCATGCAAAACAAGAGTGGGTTCCCCCATGGAGGGGTGGGTGAGGCAGAAGTGGCAGGAAGAGTGTGTTGCCTATTGCTCAATCCTTCTGTGCCTTGCAGACCTTGGCTAATTAGATTTGGATTTCTACGGTCCTCATCGTGCCCTACATTTCGGGCCGTGAGAAATGACGAGAAGGGCTAGGATGGTGGCCATCCGCCTCAGCCTCTGCGCTGTCACTGACGGGGAGAGACACCGCCACTTGTGAACGTCTAAAACCGCGAGACTTCCAGTCCCGTCCAGACAGACAGCTGCTTTATTCATGTGAAACACGAGTGCTTTTAGCTGTTAAGCAAACGTCACTATGCAATGCGTTAGCCTAACGAGCGCATCCTCCGTGCGATTTGGAACCTCGCCTGCGTGGAGAGCAGGAGCTTTTACGCTCGCTTCTTATCATACGCAAGCGGGATAGGTTACGAGAACATCCATCTACGTAGAATCATCAACCTAAAATGTACTGCGTTGTCCTGGTCGTAACGTCTCAGCACGCACCGTGCTCCTCTTCCCTCGGTGATTCATGTGGGCTTCCTTTAAACGTGGCTGTATTTGTCTGGCACGCCAGTTCTGCAGAGCCCGATTACCAGGGCCTGATGGAGTCGATTTGTATTTGTCTGTCAGTGGGCAGAGGGCAGAGGGCAGAGGGCAGAGGGCAGAGGGATCGCATGGCAGCTTGCCGATTCTCAAGCATCATTCAGCTTCCTGGAGGGGAGGTGTGCGGCTGCAGACCTCGCCTGAGCTGAGTGTAAAGGCGTTGGCGGTGCTGCTAAGGTCTGCACCAGCTTTGGAGGGGATGAGGGCAAGGTCACGTACATGTTCATTCCCACGTGTGACTTTGTCTTGGGCGCAGATCCTAAGAGATGGTCGACAGAGCCTTTTCTACATAAAAAAAAAAAAAAAATGCACGCTCCCTGGCATATCTGCATGTTCACGGCACAAATATAGTAACTGATACTCGGAATTATGACTCTCAGGCAACCCCAGATCCTGGCAAGCCTTCGCGTTTGTCAGAGTCAGATGAAATTATAGTCGCCGAGGCTTCAGTGCCAAATGCGTTTTATTGTTTTATAATTCTTTGAGCAGGGAGGTTCGCGTAAAGTAAAGATGTGATAATGGTCCATTAAGCGGGATGTCTGATTGAGACAGAAGGTCTCATCCACCGGCGTTGCCGGAGAACGAAGATGATGGAAAATGCTCATAACACATACCCACGGCAGCCCTCGGGGTGCAGCTTCTCCTATTGCAGTGATGGTGAGGGACGGGGGGGGGGGGGGGGGGGGGGGGGGGGGGGGGGGGGGGGGGGGGGGGGGGGGGGGGGGGGGGGGGGGGCCTGCCCTGGGCTGCCATGAGCCAGCCACGGGGCGAGGGGCAGGGTCTCCACGCAGTGGAGGGAAGAGCTTGTGGGCAGTGGTCCCTGTAGAAGCAAACAGCATCCTTGTCCACAAACCAAAATGTCTGCCCAGCGTGGCTGGTGCTCTGGGCAGTTCCAGTGCCCAGTGGCTGGGGCATGGGGGCCACGGGAAGCCTGATGGGGAAGGGGCCTGCCCAAGGTGGCTCATTTGGAGAGTGGCAGGGCACGGTTCCAGAATCCGGCCTCCTTTCCTCTGGAGTCCGGCTGGTCCCTGCACCTGGCAGAGCTTTCTCTGCCCTCGGTGTTCTAGCAGCTACGGCCCTCCTTCGTTCTCTAAGCACGGCAAGCTCGTTCCTGCCTCAGGACCTTTGCACGGCTGGCTCTCACCTTGACATCTGCCTGGCTGGCTCCTTCAGTCGCTCCGTTTGCAGCACGGATGCCGTCTTGGTGTTGACCTTCCCCTGAAGGTGGGCATCGGGTAACGTTCCATGATGTCATCTCATATTAGGACCGTGTGCCTGTGCCCTACACCCCGACATTTTCTCGGTTCCTCGTTCGGAGTCTATCGTCTTGTCCCTCCACAAGGACAGGGGACTGACTGATGGAAGCCTAAAGCACATTAGGGATGCCCATTACGGTTTGTGGAAAGGAATGACGTAAGGAGGTCTTTTGGGGGTGATTATGGTTTGACCACACATCCAAATCCATCCCTTCGTCCACAAGCATCCAGATCCAGGCGGAACCCAGACGGAGCCGGCCGGAGCCCAGGCCTGCCCTGTGTCCACGTGTGACCTCAGGAAAGTCCTCAGTGGCTTGTCTGCTCCATGACTGACAGCTGCCACTCCAGCCTCCTCCTGGGGGTGCAGCAAAGGCCGCACGCACCAGCGGTAACAGGTGGACTTTGTCTAACTAACGCACAGACGCCAAGCTGCCACGACCAGGCACAAGCTCCTCCCACAAACCGGTAATCAGAACAAAACTCCTCACAGCAACACCGGTCTAAGCGGCGACAAACGTTTGCTCTGCCAGGCTGGTCCTTGGGGTCAGCGGCTCATGCACCCGAGACCAGCAAGCGCTCGCGATCCCGCCTGAATAACAGCCGTGACTGTCCTAGTCGTGATGGTGGCCCTGGCTGTTTGCGTTCATGAAGAACGACCCCTGGGCTGGACATCGTGCTGACCGCACACTGCTTGTGCCTGCAATCCTGTGTCATGGCTTCCTCCCCCGTTTCCACGGTTCCACAGGGCCCCGCCCATCTTCTCTTCTTCCAGAAACCCGCGGAAGTTTCTCATTCACCGTTAAGCCCGCCCCGTGGGTACAGTCCGTCTACATTCCTCCCCTGTACTCAGTCTGTCTCCTCAGCGCCACGTTAGCCGTGCTGATGGGGCTCACGACGCCCGGCTCAGGCCGGAGGCCGGCAGCGGGAGCCGCCCCGGGCAGACACTCAGGGAGCGAGCTGGCCAAGCTCTTCCACTGATGGGCTGCCTGGGGCCTCTCCGGGCTCCCTTTATAGATGTTCCAGACAATTCCATCCGTTCTAAACTTCCTCACGGCTTTAAAACGATTACTCAACGTGGGGCAGTTTGGGGAGGATCCAGGGAGGGGCGCTGGCTGCTGGCTGAAGCAACCCACGCACGCGTCTCCTTCTCCCACGAAGCTGGCCCCAGCGCCCCCGAGCGGACATCGCTCACCAGCCTGGTCATTCGGGGGCAGCCAGACCTGGTGAAGCTGAGTGAGAGTCTTGAACAATTCCGAAAATCTCTGTGGACACGTCCCATCTGTGACGCTCACGGAAACCCCACGAGGCTGTGCCTTTGCATTTTCCAAAGCAGGCCCGTGGGTGCAGAGGGCGCCGGGACTCACCCACGGTCTCCGGACGCACCCCAGGTATCCGTTAGAGCTGGGTTTCCGGCCAGGTCTGGCTCCGTTGTCACGAGGAACTTCAGAGCCACCCCCAACCCCCCATGTCCTTGTATCCCAAAAGTTCATGGCTAATCTTAATGGCTTAAACCTGTTACCCCAAAATGTGGCCAGGCCCGAGCATCCCTTGTGACTGATCTCCTGCAGGAGGCCTGAGTGGACCCCACGTGTGCTGGGGACTGTGTTCAGGGGACCGGGTCCCTCTCCTCGATGAGCTGGAGTCTCAGGTAACGCACAAACCAGACTCCAGCAGAGTGAGGCATCGCTGGCTTTGGTTTACTTTTATTTTTTTTTCTAAGAAAGCTTTAAGAAAGATGTGAATGGAACTGAGAAAGGTCAAAGGGTAGCCAGGGCCCAAACTGGAGGTAAAAAAAAAAAAAAAAAAA
>PVKZ01007454.1:0-23034 GCA_004027375.1 Macroglossus sobrinus | reverse complement strand
AGAGCTGTGGGCACGTTTTTAGCATTTATTTCATCCCCGCAGAACAGAGAGAGAATCACCGTCCACTTTCCCCGCCCGGCGCCTCGGTTCGGATGGGCGTCGTGGGCTGCCTCGGCCCTGGACAAGGCGCCCGTCCCGCGCTGGCCATCCGCGGCCGCGTCCCCGCCTGAGCCGCGTCCTCCGTCCCCGTCCAGTGTCCCCGTCCAGTGTCCCCGTCCAGTGTCCCCGCCTGAGCCGCACCCTCCGACCCGTCCAGCGTCCGTCCAGCGTCCCCGCCTGAGCCGCGCCCTCCGTCCCCGTCCAGTGTCCCCGCCTGAGCCGCGTCCTCTGTCCCCGTCCAGTGTCCCCGTCCAGCGTCCCCGTCCAGAACCGCCCTGCCCAGCGCCCCCAGGCGTTCCCCACGGCCAGGCCGCTCCAGTCGGCTGCGCCCCTGAGAATTTGGGAGCGGAGTGCTAAGGGCCGGCCGACGGGAAAGCACGCTGGCGTCTTGGCTCGGAGTGGCCACGGTGACGAGCAGCCCCGCTCTAGAGGAAGACACCGACTTCAGGCCGTGCATGAGTTTGCCGGGCACAAGAGGAAATAGTTCGGGGCGGGAGGCCAGGCCTGGGCTGCGAGCCACGGATGGGGGCTGGGCGGCGCGCTGCAGGCTCATCCCAGACCACACCCACCGGCAGGCCACGCCCACCAGCAGGCCACGCCCATACTCCGGCCACGCCCACACGCCGGCCCCGCCTCCGCCGCGAGGACCGTTTTGAGCTGAGCAGCTTGAGACACAGCCCACGCGGGAAGAGCTGTAAAGACGGAGCGGGAATTCTCCGCCCATCTGGAAACCCTTCACCTGTGAGGTGTCACCCCCCGCAAGCGGGAAGAGAAAGGGGACTCGGAATCCTAGGGGGCCTTAGCAGCCGAGAGGCGGGCCTCAGACCTGCACGCGACCTCCCGAGTACCAGGCAGGGCTGCGGGGCCCCGGATGTTTACGGAGGGAAGCAATTGACAGTGATGCTGAGTCACCCACCGCCGCTGCTGGCTGCGGACCGGTCACTCGTGGCCGCCTTCCGTCCAGGCCTTCGTCCCCATGCCTGTGCCCTCCCGGAACTGGGGTTCTCAGGGCTGCGCCCGGCCTCTGGCTGCTGGCAGAGGGGGCGCCCAGCCTCCCCTCCAGACCCGCCTGTGCCCTTCCTCGCCAGCTGTCCTGGACACTGACTCCCGGTGGTGGGTCACCGCGGCCGCCACCGGGCCGCGCGGGGTGGGTTATAGGCCCTGCCAGGCCGGGCTGCTCCGTCCCCCGCACGCCCTAGGCCTTTTGGGTTCTCATACTGTCCCACCCCAAGGGAGGGTGAAGGTCGAAGGTCGAAGGTCGAAGGTCCCTCCCTCCATCCCTCCGGGCTCAGCCTTCCCTCTGCTGCACCTGAGCTGGCCGAGCCCCCCCTGGTTCCGACCCCACGCGGGCTTCCCGCAGCTTCCACCAAGTGTGGGGTGCAGAGGGCTGGGCCCAGCATGGGCGGGGCGCAGGGCTCAGGCGGCCCCTGCTCCGCGGGCTGGGGCGCCCCGTGACCTGCCAGCAGCGCAGCCCCAACGGGCTCCTGGGTCCTCGGGCAGCCTGTGACCCGGCTGGTCTCGTCCTGTCACAGCCGCGGAAACTGGCTCAGAGAGAGGAAGAAAGACCCCAGGGTCACTGGTGCTGAGGCTGCGTCCCCATTTTGTGTCGTATTCCCACACCCGCCGCCTCGTGTAAGTCCTGCCCCAGCGTCTAGTGACTGGGGACACAGACGGGTAGACAGGCGCCCTCACGACGCTGGGACAGGGTGGCAGGAAATACCGGCCGTGCACTCCGGGGCCCCTGTGGTTGGTGGCCGGGGAGGGATCTGGGGACCAAGGGCCCAGACTGAGCAGGGAGAAGCTGGGAGGCTGCTGCCTGCCCCCAGGGCCCTCGGGCCTCCAGGCAGACGGTGCCTCCTCCCCACCCCCTCGTCCCCACCCCCGTGACTGGAGGGCGGACTGTCCCCTGCCCGGGGGCCTGCAGGAGAGAGAGGCGGCTCCTGGCTGTGCAGGAGGAAGAATTCAAACGCCCACCAGAGGCCCAGGAGAGTTTGTCCGGGAAGGGGCGACATGCCGCAGACGGGGTGGCCGCCTCTCTGGGGCAGGAGTGACAGAGCCCGAGAGACCCAGAGGGACAGAGACAGTGAGAGGGACGGAGATAAAGACGCGGAGAGGCCCCCGAGCCTTGGAGAATCCAGTGCATCCATCGTTCTCAGCTCCCGTGACTTACAGGCGAAGGCCTTGGGTCACCCACGTCCTCGGATGTGGGCTCGGGGTGCGGCAGGACAAGGATGAGGACACGCGGCAAGGGAGGCACTCACACTCAGCGCCAAGGGCCTGTCTCCCCCCCCCCCGTCCCGCCGTCCGCCCCCCGCGCGGTAGGTCCGTGGCCTGAGCCACGGGGAATGAATGACTTTACTTCGTGTAGGGGCCACTTAGGGACCCAGTTTTCCTGTCTGTGTCCCCTTGGGGGCGTGGGGTTGGCAGGAGTCTTCCTCATTTTGGGGCGTCCCTGCCGCGGGCTGCAGGGTTGGTCAGCAGGGGGCCGTCTCCAACCCGGCTGACCCGACACCTCAGTTCTGCCTCCTCCTCCGGCCAGCACTTCCGGGAGTGGCGCTGGCGGCCCGGGCAGTTCTCCAGAGTGGCAGGGGTCAGTGAGGGTCAGTGAGGGTCAGTGAGGGTCAGTGAGGGTCTGGGGGCGTCTGGGAGGGTCCCCGCCTCGGCCCCGGCGCTGTGGGAAGCCCCGGGCCAGACCTGGCGCGTCCCTCTCCCCGCCTCCCGCCTGGGACGCGGCTCAGCTTCTCCACGCCCCGGGGTTCGGCTCTGCGTCTGCAGAACGAGGCGAGCTCCCGGCGCGGGCCTCGGGGGCCCAGCCCCTCAGTGCCCCGCGGCCCTGGGCCGAGAGCATTCCAGGGGCAGCCTAACCCCTGCGGCTACCCACGCCCCACAGACTCGGTGACAGCGGTGACCGATAGCGGTGACCGATAGCGGTGACCGCAGCAGACTGAGGTCAGGTCACCACACGTCAACCTCTGCTGCTTTGCGTGAGGGCCAAACAAGTGAAGGTCATCGGCTGGAGCGAACACACCTGGCAGGGATGCTCGCTGCGGACAAAGCCAGGGCTGGGGCGACAGTCGGACTTGGAGCGTGTTCATCAGAGAGGACTGGGGGTGTCTCGCCGGGGACTCGGGGAACGGAGAGCTCCAGGGGCTCCTTGTCCCCGAGTGAGGACTGAGGGTCCAGGCCTGGGGTGCGAGGCCTCCCTGGGCCTCCAGAGGGCAGAGCAGGAAGCCGCGAGCCGGGTCGGGAACACGTGAGGGCACCCTTGCTGAGCCCCTGCCCCACACGCCCCGCCCACGGCGCACACGAGGCCGGGTGCCAGGCAGGGGTCATCAGAGCAACAGCACTGTAGCGAGGATGGACGAGGATGGACGGATGGATGGACGGAGGGAGGGAGGGAGAGAGGGAGGGCAGGGTTTAAGGGACGGGCTCGCACAGCCGTGGCGGGGGTCAGGGCCCGAATCCCCAGGGCCGGCCGCAGACGGGAAACTCGGGCAGGAGACAGCGCTGCAGCCTGAGGCAGACAGCCCGGGACAGCCCGGGGCTTTACTCTTCAGACCTTAAACTGCCAGGGTGAGGCCCCCTCCCGGAGGGCGACTGGCGGCTGATTGTACCCCTTCCCCAGAGGTAGTCACCGGCCGGCTGCCTTCAGCGTGATGCCGAGGCCGGGGGCTTGGAGACGGAGGGGCAGGGCAGTGGCAGCGCCAAAGCTGTGACATGTTGTGTCCTCTGCAGGGAGGGTGGACCGGCCGGACCAGGAAGCCCATGTGAAGTGTCAGAATACAGCCGAGAACACGAGCATTTCTTTGTTGCTCAGCGTCTCCCCTGCTTCCCGCAGCTTCTGCGGTATCTCCTGGTGGCTTCACTAACGTCCCGCGGCGGCAGGTCCACGGGTTGGCCTCCTGGGCGTCCAACAGGGACGAGCTACAGGGCCCGAGGCGCTGCCCTGGCCCAGCTTGGCGCCCAGGACTCTGCGCGAACGTCGTCTGCGCTCCCAAGGGCGCCCCGGGGGCCGCGCAGGGAGGTTCAGAGGGTCTCAGGGTGAGAGGCTGGCTCCAGTCCCGCCGGGCGTGTGTGTGGGGGGAGGGAGGCAGAGCGCGGGCCAGCCAGGGAGCGCCAGCTTGGAGCCGCGCCTGGAACGCAGCAAACGCTCTAAAATTCTTCTCTGAAACAACAGAAAGTTTTTTGCGCGCATGTGGAAACCGCGAATGGGCGACGTGGAACAGCGTGGCCGAGGCCCCCCAGCTCCTGAGTGCAGATCGGGGACCGAAGCCCGGGTTCCCCGTCGCCCTCTCGCCGCCCCCGGGAGCCCCGCCGCAGGGAGGGGGCCCAGGGCTCGGACGCCGCGGCGGGAGGTCCTCGCCCCGCCCCGGCCCTCGGGGCGGTGGGGGTGGGGCGGGAGGAGCCGCGCGCATGTGCACAGCTGGCGCCCCCCGCCCCCCGCACAGCTGGGACGTGGGCCGCGGCCGGGCGGGCGGGCGCAGTTCGCAGCCGGCGGGGGACGCGCCGGGGCCTCCGCGGTCGGTCCGTGCGCCCGAGCGTCCGCGCGCGCCGTAGCCATGGCCGTGCGCCCCGCGCGCGCCTGCCTGCTGGCGCTCGTGCTGTGCTGCGGCTGGGGGGCGCTGGCCGCGGTGTCCCCGAAGCCGGGCGCGGGGTGCCCGAGCCGCTGCCTGTGCTTCCGCAGCACGGTGCGCTGCATGCATCTCCTGCTGGAGGCCGTGCCGGCCGTGGCGCCGCAGACGTCCATCCTGTGAGTGCGCGGGGCGCGGGGCGCGGGGCGCGGGCGCGGGAACGTTCGGGAGGCTCGGGAATCGGGGGCCGGGCCTTTGTCCCCCGGCGCGGGGCGCGGACTCCGGGCCGCCTTTGTTCGCAACTTGGAGGAGTCGCGGGACGGGGAAGTTGTCGGGACCGGCCGGGGCGGCCTCGCCGCGCCCCGCGCGCCCCTCCGCGCCGCTCCCCTCTGCCGCCCCCTCTCCCTGCCCGGCCCTCTCCCCCCGGAGCGCGGTGCACCCCTCGTCCGCCCCCTTCCTCCCCCCTCCCCGCTTCCTCCCGCCCCTCCCCCTCCCCGCGCTCCGAGCCCCCCCTCTCCGCCGTTCTCCCTCCTCCAGCAACTTCGGTCGCGGACCCGCAGCGACCCGAGCCTCGCCCCCCAACACACACACGCACCCCTGTGCTCGCAACCGCCCCGGGCGCCCAGAACCTCCTGCCGCGCTGTCCTGGCCTCTCGGGGCGCACGGTTCTCTCGGGCTTGCCCTGCGCCCCAAAGGCTAGGAGGGGCCGCGGGGCTGGTCCCCGGGTCCGGGAGAGCTGGGGTCCAAGCCCGGCCCCGGGGCGCGTCCCGGTCTCCCTCCGGCCAGGGCGCGGGCGCCCCCGGCCTCGCCGAGCCCCGCGCGCAGACCCCGCCCGCCCCCGCGGCCGAGCCCCTGCCCTGGCAGCGGGGCTCCGCGGGGCCTCCGGGCCTTCGCAGCCCGCGCCCCGCAGCCGCCCTCCGGGAAGTGGTTTCCGCTTCCCCGGCCGGGCCGGGCCTGTGGGCACCGCCGCGGGGAACCGTGAGCCCGCCGCCCCGGCCGTGCGTGGGCGGCCCGCGGGCGCGCGTCTCAAAGTGCGAGGACAGACCCTCGCCCGGGGGTCGCGTGGCGGGCCGCGCGCAGCCCGCGCTGGGGTCCCGCCAGGGCCCTGCGGCCTTCAGATGGGGGAGCCAGGCTTTGTGCACGCGGTGATTTAATTCTTAAGTGAGTCAGTGGAAAAAACTTGGACCCTGAAGCCATTTCCCACGTCTGGCCAGTGTCTGATACTTGCACTATGCGCTCAAATCTTAAACAGCCGTGTTTTCAAACAAGGGCCTTGTGGGACGGACCACACGCGGCCCTCCCCCAAGCCCCGGGGCTTGTGAAGGGGGGAGGGCCTCCCGGAGGGCAGGGCGGCCTCAAAGCCAACCCCTGGCACCCGAGTTCATTTGCATATGCAGCGAGTTCATTTGCATATCAGCGCCAGGTGCTTTCTGGGTTCCTGCAGTTTGGGGGATGCTTTGCGGTGGCCACACGTGGCCCATCCACTGTGCGAGGCCAGTGCCAGCAGAGCGAGGCCGACCCCGGCGACGGGATGGCACCGGTTTCACCACTGTGCATGCCCAGCTCGGCCAGAGAAGCCATCGCCACCACCGGTCAGACGCCTGGGACGGGGCAGACGGAGGCCCCGCCTGGCAGTCGTAGCTGGGGGCATGTCACAGGTGCCGGCCCTGGTGGAGAGGCAGCGGTGACGGGCAGGGGCCGTCCCGGGCACGCCCGGGGTGCAGGGAGTGAGGAGGAGGAGGCCAGTTCTGGGGCTTCCCATGGCCCGGTCGCCGCGTTCTGCCTGCCGGGTGGGCCGAGGTCACACTGCCACTCGTGCAGAGATGGCGGGTCACTGTCAGCCCTTCCCCCAGGCCCCGTGCCCACGGTCGCCGGTGCTTTCTGTTTGAAATTATTTGGTAGAAATTGGAGACAAAGTGTCCCCAGAGTCAGGCCATCGCGTCACCCCTATGTCCCCCCCCCAGAAATGGTCGACTCAGAGGCTGGGAAGTAGCAGGGCCCCCCCCACCTGCACAGAGCTTCAGGGGAGGGGTCGAGCCGGGCCTGATGCTGGATTGCTTCGACTTGAGCCCGCAGAAGATAACGGTCCAGGACCAGCTGGGAGCGAGGTTGGGGCTGGCCCTCGAGCCGGGCCAGCTGGAAGGCGTGAGCTGGGGTTCGAGACGCAGCTTCCGGGGTGCGGGTCTCCGGCTGGGGCCTCGCGGTTCCCGCTCTGCAGCCGGGGTGGGGCTAGCTGTGCTCAGAAGCCTCCGCCTGGAACGTCACACTCCGTTCAGCACGACAGCACGCCTGTCGCCGGGACAGTGAGAAGCCAGCGTCCTTCCGTCGTCCGCCTTGGGGTTCCCACACTCCCTGTCTCATCCCCGTCTCGTCCCCGTCGCCTCCGCCGTGAGATCATGGGAGTCAGCTCTTCGGAAGTGACCCCGCACTCACGGCCAAGCCCTTGCACAGCCGCCAAGCCAGCTCGGACGGCCGTCCACGTGACAGGAAACGCGGGCGTGGGCGTGGCCGGGGCCCTGGGGGGTGACACCACTGCTCAGCAGCCCCGGGCTGGCCGCAGGGGCGGGGAGAGGCCACCTCCCCTGGGCGCAGGCCGGGCCAGGCGGTGTCCGCACTCCTCACTCCTGACTGCCGGCCGCGTGTGCCAGCCCTGGACACGTGGAGGCCCAGGTCTGGCTGGGAGTGTGGTGGCATGGGCCTGCAGGGGTGGGGGGGCCTGCCTCGCCCCTTGTCCCTGCCTCCGTGCTCCCCAGCCTCCCCTGGGGCTCTCCCCCAGACCAGGCCATCGCGAGGGTCTGAGCTGGCTCAGTGACGGGGTACACATGGTCAGTCAGGGGGTGCACACGGTCGGGGTCGGGGTGGAGGCCCCCCACGCCACCGTCCGGCCTTCGGGTGACCTCTTCCCTTGGACCCCCCGGACGCGGTCAGCCTCTGTCGTCCGAGCGAGCGCACCGGGAGGCACCAGAGGCCGTGTTCGAGCACCACGGGAGGGGTTGGTGCCCGGGCCCCTCTCCGCGGCCCAGGACCCGCGTCCGCCTCGGTCTGCGGGTGTTAAACAGAAGATTCCGGAAAGGGATGCGTCACAGGTTTTAAGTCGCACGCTGTTGCGCACGGCGTGGGCCCCACTCAGTCCGGCTCCGTCGCCTCGGGACAGGACGCAGCCCGTGTGCGGCCGCTCGGCAGCGACGCGTGACAGAGCCACCGTCACAGGGCCTGGCCCACGCGCCCCTCACTCAGCCAATGGTGGCCGGAGCCGCCATGAAGCCGGGCGCGTCCCCGAGGGGACGGGGCGGGTGCCGTGCGGTGCGCTTCCGAGAGAGGCAGCCGCGTTCGGGTCGCGGTCACCACGGCACGGGGGACGACGGGTCTGTCTTCCCGCTGGTTGTCACCGCGGCCCGCTGTGCCCGTCGTGGGTGGCACAGTCACCGGTCCGCGCACCCGGGACACACAGCGCGCACGGTCCCCAGAGACAGGGTGGCAGCCGTCATCTGCTCGGGACAGGGGACCCGTGCGGCCAGCATTCCGGAAGGGCCCGTGTTTGAAGGGGTGACGCCCTGGCCCTTGTCAGGATGACGAGCCCCTCACCCCCGTTCTCCGGGGGCTGCTGCCTCTGCTCCCGGAAGGTCTGTTTGCTCGCGGGCGTGTGAGCCCGGCCCCCCGGGGAGAGAGCGGGCACAGCCGGGGGGGGGGGCCCGGAGCCCTGTGCTCGGCCGGCTGCCCGGGGCTGGCCGGGAGCTCCTGGCTCCCGAGTGGGCTTTGGCAGGCGGTCCGTGTCACCTGGCTGCTGGAATGCCCCCGTGAAGTCGTCCTCGTGATCCTCTTAAGACCTGAGACTCTGTCTCCCCCGTCCCTCGTGCTGTGGGCTGTGTCCTCGTGTCCCCGTCAGCCCACCCGCGGGTTAATGCCCTTTGCCGGGCTTGCAGGAGCCCGGGTCTTGAATTCGGTGGTTTTCCTCTCCTGTTGCTGTCTCCTGAGTGTGGATTTCTGCTCTGGCCTTCATCCCTTTTTCTCCGGCTGGCCGCACGCCTGTGCTGGCCGGGGCCTGGCCGGACGCTCGGCCCGGCGGGCCCCGGGGTGCCCGCACCCTCCCCTCCCCGGAGCGCTCAGCGTCCGTCTCTGTCCTGCGAGTTCCCGCGGCCGCGGCCCCCGGGTGTGCAGGCCCCTCTCTCTGGCGGAGACCGGGACAGCGTGTGGCCCTGGTCCGAGCTCCGAGTGTCAGGGGTGTGTCACCGTCGGCCCACGGACGGCCTCTCGGTGGCTCAGACACGAGGGTGCGTTGTTCCGTCCTGTGCGAAAGCGGAGTCCGCTCAGAGTTTGGTAACGTTTAAAACTCTCTGGCGAGCAGTAGGTCACGGTCAGGCGCGTGGTGGCAGGGCTCACAGGCCTAGGTTCAGATCCTGGGACTCGGCACGCGTCACCTGCATCACCCTGCGTCCCCGCTGGCCTGGGGCGGTCACGGCGGGCGGGGGTAGGTCACAGGCGGCAGGGCGGTCTGCTCCAGCCGCGTGATGAACAGCCCAGAGCCTCGGGGTTGGCGGCGTGGGGCACAGCCTCGCCCCGCAGAGCCTGCGGCCGGCATCTGGGCCGGTGGATCAGCTGTGGCTGGAGGCTGTGCCCTTAGCCGGCTGGCCCACGGGGGGCTGCAGACGGGCGAGCCCCCCTCCTGCATCTGGTCCGTGGCTGCCTTCTGGTGGCAAAGGTTACATCGGACAGGTGTGACAGCCAAGTGGTCACCGTCCGGCCCTTTGAGACAGTGTTGGCTGAGACAGTGGCTTGGTGACCCAGGCTGTGCTCGCCCTGCAGCCCTGCCACCCCGCGTCCCTGCCCGCTGGGCTGTCACGGGAGGGGAAGACTCAGCTGCTGGGTGATGATGACACCGCTGCTCTCAGACCGCGGTGGCCCTGGTCCCCTGTCCCAGCCTGGGTGCCGGGACCTGGGGGGTGGCCAGGACGCAGAAGTGACTTCGGGCGGCTGGGGGGTGGTGGCTCGCGTGCGGGACCCCGAGGCGCCTTCGCGGTCAGCTCCTCTGCTGCCCCAGCGCCCCGTGCGCCCCGACTTCCGGCGGCTTCCGCCGCCGCCCGGCCCGGCCCCCACTGTGCCCTGTGGTGGATGCCATGACGGGCACCGCGGGCCGGGGTCCTGCTCCCTCTCGTGATGGAGACGTCCTTGGCTTGGCGATTAAGGGGGTCGTTCCCCTCCCCCCGCAGAAAGCCGCCCAGTGTAACTGTCAGCCTCGCGACCGTCACCCACGGTCACTTCTCCGAAGCCTGCTCTCCGAGGCGCGGGGCGAGCTGGGGTTCGTGGTGGGAAAACGTGGAAATACAGATAAACGAAGCAAATGCATTCTCACTACAGGAAACGGTTGACGTGGTCAGGTGTACGTGCCGTTCTGGGCTCGTCTGTCATCGTCTGTCGTCTGCACATCATCCAGCGTCTATCTGTCTGTCATTTACCTGTCTGTCATGGCTGACGCCCTGTGCTGTAGTGGGTGTCACATGTTTTGGAGCCTGGTGACACATGTGGCCACGGTCTGTGCCACCATCGTTCACGGCCACTTGATACACGTTTGTTTGAAACTGTACATTTATTTAACCAGATTCTCACTGTGGGTCATTTCTCTATTTCCACTTTCCTGCTGCGGTGACCGGCACCTCCAAAAGGCCACCTCGTCTGTCTTTGGAGGACTCTGGAGCACGTGTTTGTGAATCGCGCCAGACTCCACAGGTGACGTCCCGGAGACGGTCCTTGGGGGCCCGTCCAGCCCCTGGCTGGGGCGCCTGACGGCCGCGTGCCCGGGGCGGCCGGGGCATGGGCGGCCCGCGTGGGGCCTGCCCTGTGCATTATTTCCTGCGCCCGCTCCGGCTGATGCGGGTGCGTGCGGTGCAAACGGGGAAGTCCACGAGCGGAGCCGTGCGTCCCAGACGCGGTTTCCCCACCGGAGCAGGGCGGACCCCGGCGCTGGGCGGACCGGGCTCCCCGGCCTGCAGGGACCCAGGGGCGCCCCGGGGCCCGCGTTCCCCCTCCCCCGGCCCCCTGGGGTGCATTCCCGCGCAGGCCCGTGCTCGTTCCTCGCTGAGAATTAAGTCAAGAGGAGCGGACATCCCAGGTGTCCCCGGGTGGACGCAAGGCCGGCCCGGAGCGGGGGCGCGGATGGGGCTTCGTCTGGTGGCGGGGGCTCAGGGTGACGCCTTCTCTCTCAGCGTTCCGGCCGCTGACTCCTCACTCAGTCATGTCATGGAAGGACGTGGTAGGGGACAGGTGTGACAGTGTGCGCCACGAGGGGGACGAGGGCTGTGGCTCCTCTGAAGCTGTTGCTAAATTTATGCTTTTCTCCCTCGTCTCGGCTTCCTTTAAGGAAGGAGCGTGGATTAGGGCCCTCGCTTCCTGGAGTGAAACAATGTTTCTGAAGAAACATGCCCAGCTGAGCAGCACTTCAACTTTTAAAAATAGCCCTTAACGTGGATACAGTTAGTCACCATTGTTGCTTTTTCAGACGTGTGGGATGTTTGTGTTGGCATGGCAACAAGAGGCTAGATGTTAGTTCTGAGCATCTGTTTCGTGCATGTTTTTTGCTTGTATCATTTTCTTAGGTCAGGGCCTGTGTCACCCCATCTACCCACCTGTCTGCCCTTGGATTAGTTCATCCATCTATCCATCCATCCGCCTGTCTGTCCGTCCATCCATACGTTCATCCATCCATGCATCCATCCTTCCGTAACCACCCCCCATCCATCTCTCCGTCTGTTCACTCGTGCGTCTGTGCACCCATCCGGCCATCCATCTTTTCACCCACAACCACGCACCTGGCCCACCCATTTACCTGCGCGTGCACCTGCCCATCCATCCACCCACCTACCCACCTGTGCGTCTATGCACCCACCCATTCGTCCATCCATCTGCCCACCGGTCACCTCTCCCTCTCTTCCTCCCTCGGTATTGGAGCCTCGTTCAGCGTCAGTCACCGGTGCTGGGCGCACAGAGGTCAGACGCTCCACGTCCAGAGGCCCAGGCTGTGAGGCCGCCCGGGGTGCAGGCCACACCGGGTGAGCAGGCGCCTCTGTGTGCCGCAGCCCGTGCCTGCCACCTCATGCCCTCCCTGGGGCTCGGGGGTGGGAGTGGCCCGGCTGGAGGGCCGGAGAGCAGGGGGTGCTGGGCACCCCAGCCCGTCGTCCTGGGCGCCGAAGGCACTGGCCCCAGGCCCGGGGTCCCGCGGCCTCGCTATCTGGTCCCGAGAGAAAGGGGCTGGACAGGAGACGGTCTGAGTGACTTTGGTCTGTCCCCAGGACGCTGCCCGCCGACGCCTGGATGCCAGAGGTGGGCCCGGTCGCCACACGGTGGGTGTCGCGTTCGAGCCCCCGCTCTCTGCCAGGCCGGGCCCGCGAGCCCCCGAGAACCCCGAGGCGCACGCAGACGGGGCGCTGGCGTCACAGCACAGGTGGCCGAGACCGAGGCAGAGGGCCACGCAGGGCGCGCTCGGGCGCTGGCTCGGCTGGGGTCCACCCTGTTCTCCTCGGGGCTCCCTGCGCGTCCCCTCCCGCAGCGCCTTTCCTGCCGGCCCGGCCCAGACCCGTGGCCATCAGCGCCACCGAGTCCGTGGTCTGCCTCTCGCCTCTCGTGCTGCGCCCGTGCCGACGGGCGACTCTCTCTCATTCGACAGTGAGGACGTTTCTCCGTCTTGGGTTGCGCTTCCTGTTTTCCTGGAAACGCGATTTCTGTGTGTGAAACGCCCCTGGGCCGGACGCGCTCGGAGCCACCGGGGAGGCAGTGCCCGCCGGGGACACCAGCTGCATGTGACAGGCCAGCCCCTCGCGGAGGGGGCCGACCACGGGCCTGGCCCGAGGCCTTGAGGAAAGCCAGCCAAAGCCGGTCGCTGTTGCTGGCGACGGAAGTGGGGGACTTCTCGGGCTCCGTTCGTGCTGAGGGTGGCTCTGCCTGCGGGTGGCTGCGTCCTGGGCGTGGGCCCAGTGGGAGGTCGGGCTGCGAGCCACCCCTGGCAGGGGCAGGTGGGGGGCCGCGCCTTCCCGGGGTCCCCTTCTCGCGGGCCGCGGGGGGTCGCACCAGCCCCGTGGGTCCCAAGGGCCGCAGGGCGGCGCGTCGTGTCAGGGCGCATGCGCAGGTGGTCGGGCTTCCGAGCGTGCGCGGGGACGGCGACCGGGCTCAGACCGTCCCTGATGGACCCCTCCTCCCACAGGCCGGGCCACCCAGGGGCGCCCTTGTGGGTCAGAGGGCTCGCTCAGCCCCCGCGCCCCGTCCTTGCGGGTGTCCCCGTGTGCCTGAAGCTCGGGGGTGCGCACCAGGCCCCGCCCTCCCGGGCTGGCCACAGACGACACGAGCAGGTGTGCGGGGCGTAACTGCAGCCCGAGCCCTGGCCTCGGGGAGGTGCCCCTGGGTGGAGATGCGGTTAATTTAATTCGATTTGGATTTTGGAGGAGGAGTTGATGTTTCTTTACCGCCAGCGGGGCAGCCCCTGCTGGCTTTGGGAGCCACAGGCGAAGCCGGAGGTCGGGCGTGGGGGGTGGGGACGTCCTGGAGAGGGCCGAGGTCCGGCCGTGCCTGCGGGGAGCAGAGGGCCCCGCAGCTTTGGGCCAGGCGACCTCCCGCAGGCAGCGGGGTGGACAGCCTGGTGGGCGTCCGTCCGTCACTGATGGCGTTGCCAGAGGTGGGAGTGAGTGTGGCGGGGGCTGGGCGCCGCCTGTGCACGCGCGCGTGTGCGGGCAAGGGCCTGGCGAGGCGTCCGCTGGGCCCGGGAGGCGCGGGGAGCCCCTTTCTCAGAGGAGCATCTGGTTCTCATCTTCGGCCATGGCGACGCGCTAGTGACGGACACGTGAGCAGACACGGCGTGACCCTCGGCCGTCACGTTGCACGTCCAGCTGGCGCCCCAGGTTTCCTTGACGGCAAACGAGAGATTTATAACTGTTAACGAAACATTTGTTTTTTTAGTTTTACAGTTTGAAAATCTCATCTGCCTTTAGTAGGTTTTTCTAACGGGTAAGAATAAAAGTAGCCACAGGATTGCATCCGAGGGTTCTGCGTGATGCGCCCGCAGGTGTGCGTGGGGCCCGGGCCGGGCTGTTCGTCCCGGTCAGGATCCGGGGGCCACCCGCTTGGGGCATTTCGCGGGCGCGTTACAGAGGTGGTTAAAGTCTGCTGTGCTCCCCACGATGCACGTTGTTCACGCAACAAGGAGCAGGCCCCGTGTCCTGCGTGGTTCCCGCGTCCGCGGGCGCCGTGCGTCTCCGTCCTTCTGTCCTTCTGTCCTCCTCCTCGGTCTCCGCCTTCGGCAAGTGCCACTCTGGTTGCGCCCTGACCTGCTGGTCCGGGAGCCCCTCCCACCCGCACGAGGCTGCCGGCCATCAGGACGAACCCTCCGCACCCGCGTGGGTGACCTGGTTCCTGGCCCCGCGCCCTGGGGGTAAATTAGGTCAGTCTGGGATGCTGAGTAGATTTCCAGGAGGAATTTACAAAGCCCGGGGCGGGCGGGGTGGAGAAGTCCTTTTGTTTGTGTGGGGAGCCTATTGTTCTCGGGGACTGGGTTGCTGGTCAGGAAAAGCCGCTGAGGCCAGCGGATCGGGTGGCCCCGGGCGGACCGCGTCTGAACCGTGCAGAGGCCCCTGACCCACGCTCGGGGACGGCACTGCTGCGGGTCCGCACGGCCAGACCGTCCTCCCGGGAGCGGGTGGTGCCCCGTTGGGGGCGAGGCCACCCCAGCTGGCACCCTCTTCTGTCCCGTAGTCGCCTCAGCTGGTGTGACGGACGAGGGCACCCTCCCACGGCCGTGTTTTCTGGAGGGGACATTGGGATGGTTTTGTGTTTTCCCTTCAAGTCGGAAACCGCCTTCCCGCGGGCACATGCGCGTCGGCCAGGTCCGGAGCGTGCCAGGGAGAGACAGGGGTCGGGCACGGCGGCCGGATGAGGAGGGCGGAGGCCAGTGGGGGACGAGGCCAGGGTCCCCTCCCAGGCCGTCCCCTAGGCCGTGCGATTTCACGCCAGCTGGCCCACTCGTGCGACCCGTCCCTGCGGGCAGCGTGAGGGGCACTGCGTGTGCCAGCGGGGGGCGGTCCCTGCACGCGCGGGGCCTGCGGCCGAGCCTCCTTCCCCATGGGCGTCTGCCGCCGGCCGTGTCCCCGGCCCACACCCGCGTCCCCGGCCCGCACCCGTGTGACAATCAGTCTCATCTCATGCAGCGTCCTCACAGCGCTCCGTGACGCAGGTGACGGTGTCGCCGCCCCATGCTGTGGACGAGCACACTGGGGCTTCCGAGCCCCGGGCTTTGGCCCAGAGTCACACGGCCAGCAGAGGTCAGAGGTGAACCCGGCCAGTCTGCCGCTGCTTCCGGGCAGCGTGCCACCTGTCTGCCACCAAACGGGAGGGGACAGCGGGCAGGAGAGCGGCCCGGCCTGGCGGAAACGCGCAGCAGGCTCTCGGTGTCCCCGGACTCGGCCGGCTGTGGGGTCCCCAGTGGGGGCCAGTGGGGGTGACCCCGGAGCCAGGTGTGTCCCCACAGCCTTGTCGGCTGACGAGCAGGTGGGAGCCCGCCTCGGGCCGTCCGGCTTTGTCCGTCCTCGCGTCCCTGCCCCGTGGGGCCCTAGGCCTGCACGGACACAGGCGTGTGGCCCTGACGTGTCCACCCGTTCTCACCACTGGGCTCGCTGACGCGGAAGGCACATCCACCGGGTCCTTCCTGCGTCCCGGTGTCTCCGTGCCCCGCTGCCCGGCGTCCCGGCTGTTGGTTCCGCGTGCCCAGGGTGCCCGTCTCCCGACTCGGGCCCCCCGCTGGCCGCCTTCTCACCTGAGCCGCTCCGTCGCCGGCCTCCAAGTGAGGCCCTGCTCTGAGCACGAGATGGCGCGGGGGACGCAGCCCGCCCACCCCGTGGTCCCCGTGGACGGTGTTGGGAGGGTTCGGGCCTGTGAGTCAAGGGTGTATTTTATCCAGACTCTGGTCGGGAAGGTGGTCGCTGTGCTTCGCTGTCACTGTCTCTCGTATTCGTCAGAATTGCAGGTTGTAGTTCGCCGGAGGAGGGCTGACGCAGACACCTCTGTGTGCCTCTGTCCCTGGACCCGCCGTCCGCAGGGCCAGCGCCCCCGACTCGTGCTGCCCGCGGGGGGACCCCTCAGGCTTCCCCGAATCTCTCCTGCTGCTGGGCCGGCTGGCAGCTCAGTGTCTGTGTCCACTGTGTCACGGGCTCGGTGTGTCCTGGGCTGTGCCTCCTTCTGTCCCTGGGAAGCACACACGTGGCCTCCGTGCACGGCTCGCCGGCTGAGACGCCCTGGCTAGAGGCCGCGGGTCGCGGGCCCGGCCTCGTCTTCCCCACGCGTGCTGAGCGAGCCTTGTGGTTCCGAGATGGAGCCTGGACTCCCTCCCAGAAGACGTCACGGGTGTGGCCCCCGGCCCCCGGCTGCCACGTCCCTCTCCGCAGAGGTGCACGTCCAGCCCGCCCTGTCACCTACGGCGCTCCGACGCCCGGTTGTCCGCCGGGCTGGAGGACGGCGGGTGGGCGGCCAGTTCGTGGACTTGTCGTCTCTTCATAGTAACCGTTTAAACAAGTCCCTGCAAGGTGACTTCGTCGACCTGTCACCCAGGTCGATGCCCACGCCGAGTGGCCTCAGCCAGAGGCGATTCGCCGGGGGCGGGGTGTGCGGCTTCGTTTCTTACGCGCCTCCTCGCCGTCCGACACCGACGCTTCCGGCGACCCGGCGGCGGTGGCCGCGTCGTCCCCTGAGTGCCTCTCGCTGTCCCCACAGGGACCTCCGCTTTAACCGGATCAGGGAGATCCAGCCCGGCGCGTTCAAGAGGCTGAGGAACTTGAACACGCTGTAAGTCCACTCTCCCTGTCGGGACAGGCGGGACCCCCACAGCCGGCTCCTGCCGGGGACCCTGGCCGGACCCCCGAGTCCGTGCGCCTCCGCCTGTCCTCGTCCCCGGCCGACGTGGAGACCCGCGCCGTGGCCGGATGACGAGGGCCGGGCGTGGGGGGTGGGGGAGCTGTGTCGTGTGCAGACACGGGCGGGGCGGGGGGCGCTCACGCTCACCCCTTGAGGGAACGTGGAACCCCAGGGCTGAACACGGAGAGTGCGTTCCGTGTCCGTGCGGCAGACGCCATCTCTGTGTTTCATCATCCCCGTGGCGTTTGTAAGGCTACAGAAATGTCTTATCCTAACGCGCTCCGGAAACATTGTTGCCTCATTAATTCTCCTTGGAACTCTGTGCCGCAGGCTTCTCAACAACAACCAGATCAAGAGCATCCCCGCCGGCTCTTTCGAAGACCTGGAGAATCTGAAATACCTGTAAGTACCACGTCGCATCTCCACCTGCAGCTTCGGCCGTTTGCGTGGGGCCCGTTTGGGGCCAAGTCTGGTGCCGTCGATGCACCTCTGTGATACGTCCACGTAAAGAGGTTTTGTTCTTAGGACGTGAGTGACCCTTGGCCGAGGGCCCTACAGCGAGCTGCTGTGAGTGTGAGGGGCTCCCCCGCGCGAGCCTCGAGGGCGACGGAGCGTGCGCTGCCGGGCCGCGGCCCCCGAAGGTCGTGCTGGGCCCACAGATGGCGCCTCCTGGGTGTCCAGCCGTCAGGCTGCGAGCAGGGTCAGACGGGCCCCCAGACCCGGGCGTGGCGCTGCCTCCCGGCCCCTCCCCGTCGTCACGCGTGTCACCTCCTTGCCTTCGTGCAGTTCAGCTTGTTTACTGAGGTCACTTCCCGTGACTTCGCAGCTCCGTCTGCGTTTACGACGTCCGCGAGGGGGGTCGGGTTGGCGCGCGCCTCCACAGGCACGCAGGGGAAGCCGTCGGTGGCACTGCCAGTCCCTGCCAGACGCGGAGTGTCCCGCGGGCTCCGAGCAAACGGCTCGCACCCCCAGCCGGCCCCAATGAGGGCCCCCCCAGCCACTCACCGGGGCTCCCCATCGTGTGTGACTGACGCCTTTCGCTCTGTCCATCCTGAGCGGAGCTGCGGTCGGTGTCGATGGGCGTCCCGGGACCTGGTGTCAGGTGTCGCTGGTTCTTCACCGCGGAGCTGCCTCGGACCGTGCAGCCCAGCGCGTTTGCTGGGGCGGCGTGGGCCGCATCGTGCATGGGCGGCGCCCGCACACGGGGCTGGTCTTCAGCTCCGCGTGGGCATCGCGGGGGCTTCGGGCCTTCTCGTCAGTCCTGTTCCCCGCGTCCCTCGTGTGCGTGTGCTGGGCTCGCTCTTCGTCTCGCCTTCGGTCGTGGTTTGAGCTACTCCGCAGATGCACCTAACGTGAGGGGGTCGAAGACACTTTGTTCCCACTCGAGGCGAGATCTGTTTTCAACGATGCTTTGTAAACCCCGTCTGCTGACGGGCGCACCCTCAAAGCACCTGCGGCCGCCGCTTCCCCTCCCCCACCCGGACGCACTGTGACGCCCATTGGCGGTGGGCGCCGTGGGTCCCGGGGGTGGGCCGTGCAGTGGTCAACGGTCACGGGGGAGACGGCCACAGTGAGGACGGGGCGCCGAGCTGCAGGGGTGGGACCCCGGGAGGCTGTCCCCAGGCCCCCGCCTCCTCCTCCGAGTCCCGCCCCCCCGCTTGCCGGGCGGCTGGGGGGCGCGGCTGCGTGTCTGGGACCTGCTCCAAGGTCCACGGGCACCTCAGCCCGGGTTTGGCCGGTGCCAGGCCGGGCGCGTCCCTTGCGCTGATCCTGGTGCCTCGGGTGAGGACGCGCCGGCCCCGTCCCCAGCGCTGCCGGACGGCGAGGGCCAGCTCTGGGCTGAGGGGCCGTTGGTCATCGCTCAGCGTCGGGAGGTGGTCGGTCACACGCGGTCACGCAGGACGGCAGGGCGGACGGACCCAGCCGTCCCGGCATGCGCCTGCGTGTTCGCGTGGCCCAGCTGCCTCACAGCCTTCAGGAGGGCCCCTGGGCCCCTGGGCCCCCTGCAAAGCGCGTGCACACGGGCGCCGTGGGGCGCCCCATCTCTGAGAAGTGGCGTGGACCCCCCAGGTCCGCCCCGCACGTCCCTGCCCGGCGGCTCACACCCGCCAGAGCCCCGCGTGGCCCCGGTCCGTCGCAGGGACGGAGGGGGCTCAGCCCCTCCGCTTCACGTGGAAGGCTCGTGTCACCGCAGCCACAGCTAGCGAGCGGCAGCGCACAGGCGAGGTGACCGCCGTGCCGGGCCGCTGTTGGGGCGCGGGCTGTCGCTGGGCGGGAGGGGAGTCCTGGTTCGTGTTGGGGCTCATGGCCCTTTGTGAGGTCACCGCAGAGGTTCACAGGGGTGGGTTGTGACAGTGAGCCGGGCCGGCGCCCGGCGGTGTTACTTGGCAGGGGGACCCATCGTCTTGGGGTACAGTGGACACTGTTGCAGCCTTGGGTCGAAGTGCCCTGTCCTCGGCTGAGCAGGTGGCTGAGGGCCCAGCCGCGGGGACCACGTGGAGGGTCGCTGCTGCCTGGGGCTGTGTGTGGGGTGAGGCAGGGCGTGGGCGTGTCTGTGTCCACCCGTCCACGCGGACGTCCCAGAGTCCGGCCTCACGCCTACGCGACACCCGCCCGGCGCAGACCTCTGCGCAGGCAGCCGGGCCGAGCACACACACGCCCGCGGTTCTGATACGCGGCGCCAGGGGCTTTGTCCTTGACGCATTTGTTCTGGAGGTGGCTGCCGTCCCCCGAGAAGGCCCAGGCCGTACCCCTGGGGGCGCCGTGGGCCACTCTGCCGCAGCCGTGGACAGTAACTGAGTGGGCGGGACCCGGGGCCCTCAGAACCCCGTGGACACTGACATTTGAATTTCGTGGAGTTTTCACGTCGTGAAATCCTGTTCTTCGCTTGCGAGTTTTGACCATTTGAAGATGTACGGGGCATTCGTAGCTTGCAGCACACACGAGCAGGCAGCAGGCCGGTGATGTGACTCTCTGCCACGCCTGGGACAGTGGGTTCCGGCCAGTCAGCTCCCCACGTTATCCCCAAACGTTGTAAAGCTGCGCCAGTCGCAGAATCCTTTAATCAGCGCGAGGTGCACGGCCGTGGGGGGCGGTGAGTGAAGCTCACGGGCCGTCCCCTCCTCCGGGCGGTGCCCCGGGGGCCGGTACGTGTCCCGAAGCCGTGTGCCAGTGCTGGGCCACCTCCGGTGGGGCGTGGTTTCCTGATTCACTGCGTTTCCCGTGGCGTGCGGGGAGGGGCCTGTGTGAGGGGAACTGAGCCACCGTGTTAATGTCCCCCGTGTCCCCTGATGCCACCCTCAGCTCTGAACCGGCCCCGCGTGTGTGCGCTAACCCTCGTGTTTCTTGTTTCAGCTATTTGTACAAGAATGAGATCCAGTCAATTGACAGGCAAGCGTTTAAGGGACTTTCCTCTCTAGAACAACTGTAAGTGGCCCTCGCTTCTGCCCTTGTGCCCCTGGCAGGGACCTGACCGAGTCTGCTGCTTGCATGATGCATGCCTGACCGAGAGGGGCGCGGGAGTCCGTGCATGCGAGCCGGCCGGCCATCCGCCCCGGGGGGCTGTGTTCCGGTCTCCGCTGTGCCCCGGGCCCTGTGCCTTGAACTGGTGACACAAGAGACAATAAGACCGTTGCTCCCGAGTCCACGGTGCCCTTGATTTAAAGGACAGACGCACAAACCGGTTAGAGCAAGTGAAGGTCGTTGGGGAGAACTGGGGCCTGTGGGACGAGGAGCTTGATGTCATTGTCCCGTTTCCTGTTTACGAATCTGCACGCAGCCAGCTGGCTCTCTTCGTCATGATGTCACCGTTTGGGGGAAATGCTCCCCACGTGTTTCTGGTTAGACTGTGTGGGCTGCTGTCTCTGGCGCGGACCGAGTCCTGCTTTGCCCGAAGGCGGCTTGCTCGTTTTAAGGGGCATTCCCGGGAAAGGAGGCTTCTCTGGTCTGTTTCTTGGCCTGTCGCCGTCTGTCCCTGCGCCGGGCAGCTCCCAGGGAGTCTCTGGGTGTCAGTGGCTCCCGTGGACGGAAGCGGTCACGGCGTGCTGTGGCCACAGCGCGTCTCCGTGTTTGCCGGCCAGCTGGGCGCGAGCCATGCCCAGGCCTACGGGCAGGGCGGGGGGTGGGGGGCTCACCCCGAACCACACGCAGCGCCCGTGTCGCTCGCCGAGTGTTTGCCCCTCCGGTGGGGGCTGCCCCCCGAGCCGTCCCGGCGTCTCTGCCCCCAGGGGGCAGCGAGAACGCTCAGATCACCGCAGGTGCAGCGGGCCCAGCTGGGAGACGCTGGTGGGGGCTCACGGGTGTGCGAGCTGCACTCACACGCGTTCAGTGCATCGGGACAGTGAGCTCGTCGCCCAGGACGTGGTGACCGTGGCCAGCACAGGCCGGAAGGCGAGCGCTGGTGATGCTCAGCCAGCCTCGGGCTGAGCCCGTCACTCCGGAGGAGGGGTTTTCGGCTGCACCTCCTAGAGGTGGCGGGAGCGTCCTAAGCCTGGCTGCCCGTGGAGCCCAGGCCCAGGCGGGCGGGTCCCTGCTGCTGTGGCTTCTCCCCACTCAGCCGTTGTCACCGAGCGTGTGATGGAGCTGGAGACACAGGGCTGGGCCCTGGTCTCAGGAGGCCTGCGTACGGGGCAGAGGGGCACCCCACAGGCACGCGGGTCAGGTGCTGCTCCTGCCCTGTGCAGAGCACTGCGGGGTCTGCACCGACCCCATCCCCATCCCGCGGAGCCCCTGGGCCCGTTGGAGGGGGCGCTGTCCCAGCCAGACGGAGACCAGAGGGGACAGGCTCCTGCAGCCAGGGTGGAGGCAGCCTGCAAGGCCCAGGCCTTCGGGCCCCTGGGTCCAAGGACGTGGATTAGAGGGAATCGCCTTCTGCCCGTGGCTTCCTCCTGGGGGGCTGGTGGCTGGCCCCAAGGTCCCCAGCGCTGTGGCCACGGCAGGTGTC
Organism: Macroglossus sobrinus; assembly: GCA_004027375.1. Taxonomy (NCBI): domain Eukaryota; kingdom Metazoa; phylum Chordata; class Mammalia; order Chiroptera; family Pteropodidae; genus Macroglossus; species Macroglossus sobrinus. The sequence goes on along the minus strand of PVKZ01007454.1, from coordinate 1,539 downwards.
CCTGAACCCTGGTGGCGAGGGCTCTTCGTGCCTCCGAGGCAGGGCCCCGTGTCCCGTTGGTCAGCCCGGCGGCCCGAGCATGTGTGCACGCTGTGCACAGACGGGCTGGGGCTCCCTGCTGCCCTCAGCCAGCCTCGTCCCGCCCCGAGGGGCACCCCGTGTCTGCTCCGTGTGTCTGTCCTCCCGCGGTCCCTGCAGCCACAGCCCGGAGCTGCTGCACGCGGCTGGTGGAGGGTCTCGTTTGATTCCGTCCCCCAAGGCCACGTCTCTTGGTAGAGGTGTCAGGAGGCTGGTGGGAGGCAGCGTGGTGACCCGGCTCTGAGCCCGAGGGCTGCGGACCCCCAGCCCGGCCCCCTGGGCCTTACACCTGCTCAGAGATGCAAGTCACTGCGTCACGGCTCAGGACCCCTGGCGAGCTGGCCCGGCGCAGACCCACACGTGAGCAGCACAGGGCGCGTGCACGTGATGACGGCGACCCCGAGGTCACAGGGATTTAGGACAGTTAGTGAAAGTGTCTCCTGACGGAGGGCGAGCTTTAAGAAAGCTGCTTCTGTTTGCGCTGTGATGGACTGTGACAGCTGGCGCTTCCCTCTGTCATGCCTGTCGGCCCCCAGTGTCCCCAGAGAGTCTGACAGTTGAAACGCGAGGGCCGGGGATGCAGGCAGGGACTTTGCTGTGTGGATGGGAGCCGCTTAGAAGGCGACTCAGCGGTTTACTGAAAGAAAAACACCAGTTTTTAAAGAGAAAAAAGACGTATTCGGGAAAATTAGAAGTTATTTGTATCTAAACTGTGTGAGCTCTGAGAAGTAGGGGGCCACACGCTGAAAGGACCTTTGAGGAGATGTGTTCTCTCTCTCACCCCGTGTGGCTTCTGGGGTCCCCCTAGTGCTGTCTGCGGTCGCCACACACTCGGTGTCAGAGCAGAGCTGACCCCTGCTGACCCCACGCGCAGGCCACGAACCGTGAGCGAGGCGTCCGCGTCGTGTCCGTGTCGCCCCCCCGTGCTGCAGTGGACGGGGTGCTGGCCGTGCTTCTAGAGAGGCCCAGGTGTCTTCACGGGGCCCGCAGGCCGGGCTGTGCCGGCGGCGTGCCCGCCCCACCGGCCACCGGCCCGTCCGCCACGACAGTCCGGGCTCATTCTCCGTGTGTCCGGTCTTCCCGTGTGACCGCTTCGCCCATTCCCCACTGAGCGGAAGGCCGAAGGGCTCTCTGTGGACATGCGCCTTTGAAGTGACCTTAGAAAGAAATTCTGAACAGAAAGTGTGGACCTGTAAAAAGTAGCTAAAATCACTAAAACCGTTTTGTTTCTAACTTCCCCAGATACCTGCACTTCAATCAGATAGAAACGTTGGACCCAGAGTCGTTTCAGCATTTGCCAAAGCTGGAAAGGCTGTAAGTAGTTCGGTTCCTCGCCTGCGACCTGTCCCCGCCCCCTGCCCCCATCCCAACCCCGGCCCCCCGTCCCCTCCCTGTCCCCTGCCACTCGTCCCATCCCCCGCCCCTCATCCTGCCTCCCCATCTCACCCCCAGCCCCCTTCA
>PVKZ01007453.1:0-23021 GCA_004027375.1 Macroglossus sobrinus | reverse complement strand
GGTGGTCTCAGAGGTGGTCTCAGGGGTGGTCTCAGAGGTGGTCTCAGGGGTGGTCTCAGAGGTGGTCTCAGGGGTGGTCTCAGAGGTGGTCTCAGGGGTGGTCTCAGGGGTGGTCTCAGAGGCTGCCTCCCCTTTGCCTGAAACAGAACCTCATTTCTGGCTTCTGAAAGCAGATCTTCCCCTCTGCCGAGTATTAGCTGGCACCCTCCTTCCCAGCTTCTCACTGGAGTACTTACTCATGGCTTCAAGAGAGGCAAATACCACCCCCAAATGCCTGTCTGGGTTTTAGCTGTTTGCATGCTTGCATTTTCTGCCTTAATAGCTGGAACACAGAAATCTTAAGGTAAGGTCTGTTATAAATCTGGAATAAAATGAATCCTTTAATCATGAAGAAAATTCCCCAACTGAAGTAAACGAGCAGGTTTTAAATAAGGTGGAGGGTCTCATGATATCCTCCAAGGAGATGTTTATAGAAATTGCCAATATCTGAAATACTTCTACATCTTTGGGACTTAGAGAGCCTCAACTCTAGTGAATGAAGGTAAAGTATGAAAAACAAGTGAGCCTTAAATACATTAGAACACCTGCCTAATGGAACATTTCAACACGACCCTGATCGGAAATTGTGTCTGAGGCGGTCCCACTGCATTGTGGGAAACAAACAGTAAAGCTGGCTGAGGCTGGATCTAGCCCGTCGACCGTTTCTGCCGATTTTCCTGTTTGATTGGCCTTTGGTTGGTTGGTTGCTCTGTCTGTTGGTTTCTGCCTCTTCCCTGTGGCCGAGACCATGAGCAGGGACTCTGTGTAGGAGAGCTTCAGGATAGGTTGGCGGTATCTGATGTTCTCCATGGCAACACACGCAGAAGCCCCTAACTGAGGTCTTGTATGATAAGAATAAACAGCTTTACCCTGGGGCAGATTTTGAACCCAGGAGCAGAGGCGGGGACAGTTTCAAATCAGCTACATAAGAGTCCCTTGGCTTTAAGAGTCACGAGCCAAAGAGCCCAACCCTTCAGTACACTGCCCTTGAATAATGCAGCAAATGGCATCTTGAAAGCTAAGGCTGGATCATTAAAGTACAAAGCAGTAATATTAAAGTTGGAGACTTTTTTTTTTTCGAGGAAAGGCTCATTTCCTACAGAGAATTTTTACAATTTGCATTGGGCTCTTTAACAGTATCTAATGGATGGATTTCAATTATAAAGGAACAAAAAAGTAAGTGGGCTGCTACTTTCAGGCTGGAGATCATTCATATATCCTGGAAATTTTCTTATCATTAGAGGAAGTCCAACCTTTGGTCCACATGAGGAATTTTACTCATCTACCCAGAACATGATTAAAAAAGAAACCTGAAATATAATGAGAGAAATACCTCTGGGGCCGGCACACAGAGTGGGTTTCAAATAATGCATGAATTATTCTCGGCTATAGAGACCCTCTATTTGGAAAGGTGAGAGCCAGGAGGACAATACAAAGAAAAATTAAAAACTCTGCCCAGAGACCTCACATTCACTCTGAACTCCAACCTTTCTATTGTGAGTATTCATCAATATTTAATTTCCTTGCTTCTAATATCTTTTCATTCCTACAGCCCTGTGTTCTATTCAATTGAATGACAGTGGTGTCATATTTTAGACACGAATAAAAAGTGCTAGGCTCAGAGACAGGTTAAGATGGCGTAGAAGGTAGATGCAGTGCTTGCCCCTTCTTGTGACCACCCCAAAATTATAATGAAACTACAAAGCAACCATCACAGAGAGTTGGCTGAGGTCTGGCTGAAACAGAAATCCTAATACTGAGGACATACGTAAGACATCACTCAGAGACTGGTAGGAGGGGTGGAGACACAAAACAGCTCAGACCCACAACCACGTGCAGTGGTCGAGAATCGGGAGAGGCATCTTGGCTGCAGAGCCCCCTTCTTCCCTGAGGAGCGAGGGGACCTGGCCCCACACCAGGCTCCCAGCCCATGGTTCCAGCACTGGGAATAGAACTCCCCACAACCTCTGACTGTGAAAACCAGAGGAGATTATGGCTGAGTAAGACAGAGGCTGCAGAAGTCACAGACATTCCTCTTAAGGGCCCACACCAGGATTTACTCACTGATGGACTCACTCGCTTTAGGCTGCAGGGATGGGGTAGCTGCTCAAGGAGCGCCAGGGACATATGGAAGACACTGAGTTGTCGGGCGTCAGGGTGAGGGCTGGAAGGGCAGCTTTCTCCCAGACAGAAGTGCTGGCAGTATCCCCATTGTCCCTTTATTGGGCCCTCCCCTCCCAGCATGTAGACATGGGTGCTGCCATATCTGAGTCATCATCAATCTGGATAACACAGGTCTCTCTGCCCAGGTGGTTCCCTGAGACTTTGCCTCTCCCAACCTGCAGGTCCACCCAAGCTGCCTCCAGTGGTTTATTCCACACAATCAGGTTGTCTTGGCTCATGCTGTGGACTTTCCTGAAATCTCTCAAAGGCTCATAAAACCTAAAGAAGCAGCGTCTGGCCTCAGCGTGCCCTGTACCACTTGCTGAGCAGCCCCAAGCCCAGCACTAGCAGCAGCTGGCCTCAGTTCCTTGCTTGGCCTTTCAAGGCACCTATAAGGCCAGCACGGGTGACATCTGCAGATTGCTTGGTGACTCTTACCAGGTGACCCTAGAAATGCACAGGCTGTGGCTAAACTTGGCCTACAGTTGGGCCCCTCCTAGGAGGTCACTGGCTGACACACTCAGTGGTCTGTTTTGAGTGGCGCCAGAGCTGAAGCACCACCCAGGGATGCATCTGAGGAGAACACTCCCAAAGGGAAGACTGGGCAGGCGCTAGATCCCTGCTAAAGTAAATCCTGATCCATAGGGTCAGCCCTCACCAGCTGGTCCTCACAGCCAATCAGCCAAAGGGTCAATCCTTCCCATCAACGTGCAAACAGCAACCAAAGCTCAACTACATCAGGAGGGTACACACGAATCCACACAAGGGGAGATTGTGCCACGGGGCCCCTCAGGAGACCTACTACATAAGACCACTCTACTAAAACCAGGAGACTTAGGAGCCCTACCTAATACATAGAAACAGACACAGGGAGGCCACCAAAATGGGGAGATGAAGAAATATGTCCCAAATGAAAGAACAGAACAAAGATCCAGAAAAAAAAACTGAAAAAAAATAGTGATAAGCAATCTACCAAATGCAGAGATCAAAACACTGGTTATAAAGGATGCTCAATGAATCTAGGGGAAGAAGGTGAACTCAATGGGAACTTTAAGAAAGATATAGAAAACATAAAAATGGAGATGGAAAACATAAAAGTCAGAAATGAATAATACAATATCCGAGGTAAAGAGTACATTAAAGGGAATCAGTGGATTAGATGAAGCGGAGGATAGAGTCAGCGACATGGAGGATAGGGTAGCGGAGGGCACCCAACAGAACGGCAACAAGAAAAAAGAATCCAAAAACTTAAGAATAAGTTAAGGGGCCTCTGGGACTACATCAAGTATAACAACATTTGCATCATAGGGGTACCAGAATGAGAAGAGAGAGAACAAAGAATTGAAAACATATTTAAAGAAATAATGATAGAAAACTTTCCTAACCTGGTGAAAAAAAAATAGGCATACCAGCCCAGGAAGCGATGGAGTCCCACACAAGATGAAGCCCAAGAAGCCCCCAACAAGACAGTCATCATGAAAATGCCAAAGAAAAGAGAGAATCTTAAAAGCAGCAAGAGAAAAGCAATTCGTTATCCACAAGGGAGCCCCCATAAAACTGTCAGCGGATTTCTCGACAGAAACTTTGTAGGCCAGAAGGAGTTTTCACGAAATATTCAAAGTGAGGAAAAGCAAGGACCTACAACCAAGATGGCTCTACCCAGCAAAACTATCATTTAGAATCAAAAGACAGATAAAGAGCTTCCCAGACAAGAAAAAGTTAAAGGAGTTCATCACCACTGAGCAAGTATTTTAAAAAATGTTGGAGGGACTTCAAGACGAAGAAAACATATGTATCAAAAATATGAATAAAGAATGGCAATAACTACATATCTATCAACAAGTACATCCAATGAAAAAGAATTAAATGCTCCAATTAAAAGACAGGGTGGCTGAATGGATAAGAAAACAAGATCTGTACATAGGCTGCCCACAAAACATGTCAGATCAAAAACACACACAGACCAAAAGTAATGAGATAGAAAAACCTATTTCGTGATGGACCCAGAGGATATTGTGTTGAGTGGAGTAAGTCAGACATAGAAAGACAAATGCCCTATCATTTCACATACATGTGAAAGCTAAAGAACAAAATAAACAAACAAACAAAAAAAAACAGAAACAAACTCCTAGATACAGAGGACATTTTGAGGGTTACCAGATGGGAGGGGATTAGGAAGCACAAATCGGTAGTTAGAAAACAGTCATGGAGATATAAAGTATAGCATAAAGAGTATAATCAATAATATTATAATAACTACATATGGTATCAGATGGGTACTAGATTTATTGGGGTGATCACTTCATAAGCTATATAGATGTCTAATCACTATGTTGTACATTTGAAACTAATTTAATATTGTATGCTACCTATAATTGAAAAACAAAAAAATATATTATTTAACAAAAGAGCTAGGCTCACACTGGTAGTCACCTATTACTTTGAGCATTCTGTTCCTTGAGTGCCTACTATGTGCTAGGTTCTGAGAACAGGAAGATGAGGAAGGCACAACTCCCAGCAATTACTAGGAATTCAGCTCTGTCACCAGAAGGTCAAGGTCCTGTCCACTTTCTTCCTATGTGACATCAGGTGGCTTTTTCTCATTTGCAAAAGATGAATGATAATTACCTATCACACCGTCAGGCAAACTTTAAAAGTATTAATATGTGCAAAATACTTAGAAGAGTGGCTGATACACATAGTCAGGGCTCTATAATGTTAGCTTGACTATTATTTTTCTAGGAGAAGAATAAAAAGAAGCAAGAACAGTCCTTCTAACCTTATGTGATAAATGCAGTGATATTGATCAGCAGGGGAGCGAGAACTGAGTGAGAAGGAGGGAAGCTGAGCTGGAATCAAGAAAGGTTTTCAGTAAGAGATGAAAACTAAGAGAAAATTATAAGAAAGAAAGAAAAACCCAACCAGTTGCCAGTACCTCTCTACAAATTTCCACTTCTTCCCAAAGAATTGGGATTTTCTCTACTGCTCAATTCTATTCTCAAGACTAAATATTTGAAATTTGCTACAACAGTGGATCATAAGTGTTCTTAGCACGCACTCGCACATGCGCACACACACACACACACACACACACACACACATACACACACCAAAAAAATAGTAACTATGTGAGTTGATGGATGTGTTAAAAAGAATCTGATTGTGGCAATCATTTCACAGCATATACATATATTGAATTGTCACATTTTGCACCTTAAAAAATCACATTGTACAGCCTAAATATATATAATTTTTATTTATCGATCATACCTCAAAAAAGCTGGAAAAGAAAACAGAGGTTAGAATCATATTTACAAATTAAGTTGATCCTTTCTGCTCCAATTTCACTCCAGCGTAGACCGTACCTTCAGGCTTCTGCCCAAGCTCTGGCCCCAGGTGACACCACCTGAAGTACGGAAGCAGATGTCAACCTTGGGGTTACTCAATTTCCTCTTGGGTAAAACAGGGACCGTAACGGTGCCCATCCACACGGCGGTTATGAGGATTAAATAAACGAACACATGTAAACCACTTAGAAGAGCATCTGGCACAGTACAAGCCTCATATGAAGAGTGATGGGGATTGCTGTTTTTTAAAAAAAAAAATGTCCCCAAGATCAGAAGTGGCAGTTTGTTCTCTAGAAACCTGTTGGCCATCTCGATTCTTTTCGTTCACAGCTCTAGGAGTTACAAGTGGCATACAGTAAATTGCTCTCTGTTATAAAGGCTGCTTTGCTTGGTCAGTCTTGTTCATTTCAGCCACAGATGTACAGTGGGACAGTTTTAACTGGCGTTTCCATGTTGACTGCTGATGCTAAGAATCTTTCCGTGTGTTTGCCATACGTATCGCTTCTTGGATGAAGTCTCTCTTCAAATCTTTTGCCTACTTTTAAAATTGGGTCATTTGAGTTCTCATTAGTGAGTTTCGAGGGTTCTTTAAGCTCTACAATCTAGACTTAAATTCTTTATTAGATATATGGCTTGCAAATCTTTGCTTTCGGTGCATTGCTTGTCTTTTCATTCTCTTAACAGTGTCATTTGAAAGGACATGTTTTTTCATTTTGATGAAGTGCAGTGTATCAATGTTTATGTTTTTATGGATCATCCTTTTGATCTAGTATCTAAGAAATCTCTGCCCAATCTAGGTCTCAAAAGGTTTCTTCTGGGTTTTTTTTCTAGAAATTTTAGAATCTTAGATTTTTCATTTAGATCTAGGATTCGGTTTAAGCTAATTTCATGTATTTTATTTGCATATGGATATTCAATTATTTACATATAAATATATGTAAATATATTTATTTATTTGCATATTTTATTTACATATGGATATTCAATTATTCTAGCAGCGTTTGTTAATAAGACTATCCTTCCTCCACAAAACCGGCTTTGTACCTTTGTCAAAAATCAGTTGTCTATATATATAGGGGTCTACTTCCAGACTATTCTTTTCCATTGATATATTTATCTATCTTTCTTCCAGTCTTGGTTATCTTTTCATGCTGTCTTGATTACTGTAGACCTGTAATAAGCCTTGGAATCAAGTAATATTTGTCCACAGACATTGGTTTGGTTTGGTTTGGTTTTTTTCAGTTGTTTGGTTATTCCAGGTCCTCTGCACTTTCATATGAATTTTAGAATCATCTCATTGATTTCTACAAAAATTCTTGCTAAGGTTTTGATTGGGATCAGAGTGAATACATACATCAATTTGAGGAGAATTCACATTTTAACAAATTGCATCTTCCACCCTACGAACATGGCATACTTCTTCTTTTACTTAGATCTTTAATTGCTCCCAGCAATGTTTTATGCTTTCCAAGCATAGGTCTTTCGTGCTTGCCGTTCATTTAGAGGTCTTTCACACTTTGTCAGCTGCTATTGAAAATTGTATTGTTTTTTCAATTGTACAATTTCCAATTATGCGTAGCAAGGATATAAAAATACAAGTGAATTGTGTCTATTGATCTCAAGCCTGTAAACTTGCTAAATTTATTTATTAGTTCAAGTTTCTTTTTTGTAGGTCCTGTAAGATTCTTCATAGATCATGTCATCTGCGAACAAAAGCAGTTTTACTTCTTCCCGATGTGGATGCTTTTTGTTTCTTTTTCTTGCCTTATTCCACAAGCCAGAAGCTCTAGCACAGCGTTGAATGAAAGTGGTAGGAGCACACTTTTTTTGCCTTTTTTCTGATCTTAAAAAATATAATTTTGTCTTTCCCCATTAAGTGTGATGGTAGCTGTAGATTTTTAATAGATGTCCTATGTCAGGCTGAGGGAGTTTCCTTCTGTTCTGGATTTTCGAATGCTAATCAGCACCCCCACGCCAACTGCTCAACAGGGCCCTTCTGCAGCTCTCTACACTCCTCCCCCCGAGTAGCTCTCTCCCCTCTGCACTCCATCCTGCAAATTCCACCCGGCCTGACTTCCCTGAACCCTCACCTCCCTCTCCCCATCTCAGGAACCTGCTGGGCTCCACCTGGGTGCCCCCTCTCTGTCCCAGAGTCTGGACACCCTCTCAAGGTAGTCAACGCGCACCCTTTTTCTTTCCCATCTCTTAGGGACCCTGTCCTTCATTGTCTGAATGATGTCCAGCATATTGAAAACCCATCATTTTATATCTTTTGTCTCATTTTTTATTTCTTCAAGAAGGAGAATTAGTCTTTCATTTTAGCCGGAAGTGAAGGTCTCTGTCTCAACTTTGACCCTCCTGCTCTTGTTTCTAACAAGGGCCTCCCGCTGTATCCCGCCCCCGCCCCCATCGACTGAGTTCTGTGCTTTGGCACCTGCTTTCTACAAGCTTCTTTCTCTCTAGATCACTTCCAAGAAAAACTGTGGCCTTGGAACAGCTAGGTTCAAGTGCTGGCTGTTGCATTTACTGACCATGGTCGCCCACCTGTAAACCGAAGCAACAAAACCTATTTTACAAGATTTTTGTAGAGATGAGTGAGAGGCCATCACTGGTAAAGTAACTTCTCCAGGGACTCAATAAACGATGGCTGTCGTTACTATCACAAGACTTTTGATTCTAGCATATTCTGCCTCTTCTTTCCTGCCTCCACCTCCCTTTCTCTGGATCTGTTCGGCCCTGACATTTGATGACTGTGGGCTGCAGAGACAAATTATGCTCTACGTACTGGGCCCCGTGACAGCTGAGTCACACCACTGAGAGTCTGTGGGGCGGAAACGAGTCCCAGACCCGAAATATCGGGCGGTGTGGGTGGTTTCTACAGGAATCACTGACAAGCACCTGTTAAATATTTCACTTTTCTGAGACAATCCTTAATCACTCACTTTTCAGATTTAAATTAAGGTCTCCCTACCTTGACAAAAGACCAACTACATCTGAGCCATCACTCATGATTGTTCCAGTTTTGAGGGGAGTCAAAACTCCATGCGGGCCTCTTCACCTTGTGGGCACTGAGCATGTATAGAGCTCTGACACATATTCAACCGATCCTGCAAAGGATATTGGAAAGGGACACTTTGGGCAATTTCCATAAGTAGACCTTTGGCTACAGAGAAGTTAAAAGTGGCTAAAATAGGTCAGCTAAGTAAGTATCCCACTAGTTGCTTAATGGAATGAGGGTTCGCCCCCCCCCCCCCCCCCCCCCCCCCCACTGCAAGCGATCGTGGCTGCCCTTCTGGGAACCTAGAAGTGGTATGCGGCAGTGACCAAGACAGAAGCCACGATTGGGTTCCAATCCCAGTTCCATCGTTTGTCCGGTAGTACTACCTTGAAAAGCTTCTTTGATCCCTCTGTGGATTTTCATTGGTGAAATGAGAGTAAATACACCTGCTTAACAGGGTTTATGTGAGGCTGGCACGAGATAATATACTCTAAGTGCCCTGTGGGTAGTGCACGCCCCGTAAATGGTAAATGATATCCCGAGCACTATGGTTCCTACTTGCATTATTATCAGCAGCAGCAGCATTGCCGTTGTGATTGGCAATAGTGCATCTAGATGCAAAAATCCTCCGAGACAACACCATCTGATGGATGTCCCATGTTGGTGGGACGGTTTTATATTTTTTGTTGTCTAGTATGGTGGCCATGAGACACGTGTGGATACTGAGCTCTTGCACTGAATAGCAAAGCTCTAGGGAATCCAACACTCTTAGTCTGCTCAGGCTGTTATGACAGGATACTGTAGACTAGGTCCCTTATAAACAACAGAACTGTGTTTCTCCCAGTTCTGAAGGCTGAGAAGTCCAAGGCCAAGGCACCAAAAGACCTGGTGTCTGGGAAGGACGCCCACCCTCTCTCCTGCTCCCCTCTACCCACTTGATTACCCGGCATAGCGATTATCACTGACATTCTGTCTTTATTTGTTACTCTTGACGCTCTGTCTCCTGCCACTAGAACAGAAGCTTCCTGCAGGCAAATTCCTCTCCTGCTTTGTCACAGCCTGATCTCAATGCCAAGAAGGTGCCCGGCGTAATGCAGAATTTTGGAAACTGTGTGTTGAATTTAATACAACCAGGTTTTTGGAAAGAAGGCCGGAGCCTGACATCTTGTACGAAGCAGAACGCTTTTGTAGAAGCAGAACGCTTTTGTAGAACCAGAAACGCTCCCCTCCCTTCGGCCTCCTATCCCCAACCCCTACATGATCAGACAAGGGCTTGGGGACTCTGTCATTCTTCACCCCCATCCCTCAGGCAGCAGCTGCGTCTCCAGCATGAGGAAAGCGTTTGAATTCTAAATAAGATCCGATGTTTAACATCCTCTCATTCCCTCTCCCGAAAGCCCACCCCACTCATAGCTCACGCAACTGAGCATACACAGCGACAGGGGGACATTTTTATTAGGACGATGACAAGTGATTCGGAGTAATTAAGCAATGCTTCGCACAATGCCCGCTCCGCTTAAGGAATAAACTCTACGTTTTGTTGGATTAACTGGCAAAAAGGAAAAAATAAGGCGGGTGCAGAGTGTCAGCTGGTTTCGTGAACAACCATTGGACCTAATTCTTGGGCCTTGGACAAGCATAAGCAAGTGACATGTTTCCCTTTTACAGAAGGAAAAGAAAAATCGATATGAAGATATGTATATTACAGCATCAGTTACGACCTCCCTGATTGTCTTCTTTGAAAGAGGAAGCCTCTGAAATGGGCATCAATAGTAAATAAACTGGAGAAGGCACAGAATTTTATGTAGCATTTAGAAGAATGAGGGAGATTGATAGAATCTTGCATGAAAATATGGCTATGCCGCATTGATCAGGAAAAAGACGTGTAGTGTTGTACTCATTTTAAAAAGCTCTTCAAGGGCATGTGTCAAATAGTCACAGGCGGTAACTTCCAGAAGTGGACTTAAGCCTGAAATTACAACAACATGCATCGTTTTGCAATTATAAAAGTTATTAAACCATTTAGATTTTTTTTAAAGATAAGCTAAAGTTAAAAAAAAAATACTCAACAACAAGAGCCAAAAAATTACTAGAATAATCTGATTGTCGCCAGGAAGCGGCACCGCTTGGGCAGGGTGCCTCCTCCTCGCCTTCCTCTCCCTGAGCCCCCATCCCCAAAACACACGCACCACGCCACACACCACGTAAATGCCACACACCACATACACCACGTACACCACACATGCCACACACGCCACACACACCACATACATCACACATCACGCACAGCAGAAACACACACACCACAGAAACCACACATATACACACCACACGTACCACACATACACCACACACCCCAAATACCACACACACCACACACACTACATGCCACACACGCACCTCACACCACATGCCACATACACCACATATACCACATATACTATATACCACACACGCCACACATGCACCACACACCACATACATCACACACCACACACAGCAAAAACACACACACCATACAAACCACACACACCACAGAGACCACACACATACACACCACACGTACCACACATACACCACACACTCCAATACCACACACATCATATACCACACATACTACACACCACACAGGCACCTCTCACCACATGCCACACACACCACATACACCACGCACACCACACACCACACACGCCACACATGCACCACACCATATACCACACACATGCCACATACACCACGCACACCACACACCACATACATACCACATATACCACAGGCCACATACACTACACACAGCACAAACACACCATATAAACCACACATCCCACAGACACCACACACATACACACCACACACACTAAATGCCACACACACCACACATCACACACATCACACACCACACACCACACACACCACACACCACATACACTATGCATACGACACACATCTCACACATCACACACACCACACATACCACACATACAACACACACACACACAAACTTTGTGCGGTGAATGACAGTTACACACATACTTTGTCCAGTAAATGATATTTACATTTCAATGTTAATGAAACAATTTTTATTAATTGGATTGCAGGAGAAAAATGTTTGCGTTAAGAAGAACAGTAGGTTTTACACAATATAACAAAGCCACAAAGGGTACTGATTTTACGTTAAGATTCTAAACCCTCTTCCTCACTGTTTGCATGTCAGAAAACAATCATGCTTGTCCAAAATAGTGCAACATCCCTTCCGCACCCTCATTGCCGTCTTAGCCGATCCCCCCTTCACACAGGACGGTAGCGTCATTCTTCCCATTCCCAGTAAAGAAAATACCAAAAAAGTAAATACAGTGTCCCAATAATTCCATTGAACTCACATGCAGCCAAATACACTCACCTCAGATGGCGGAGGAAGAAACAGCACTGCAAACCTTCCCGGTGACACCACGGGCCACCCTCGTCAACGAGCATACTACGTTCCTGAGTGACAGCAACTCTGCCCGCCACCCCCGGTAGTGAGCACAGAGGGATGGCCATCTGGGCCTGGGCACTTGGCCTTGGTGGACCCCGTCTGCCATTAAAACACATTAAAAGTTAGATGTACTTACGGCCTTGGAGTAAAGACAGATGTAATCCAGGCTGTATTTATTATTATATGTGCCTTATTATGTTCATTTTTCTCTTCTCCTTGTAAAAGAAATTAACACTAAAACATTCACAAGCTCCTAGAAGTTCCGAGAGCCTCAGGCGCTATGTCCTCCGTGCCTGGCACAGAGGTCAGCCCCGTCCTGATTCCAGGTACCCTGGGGCCACGTCCCCTCCCCCCAGACTTTGCTCAAAATGATTCTCATGCTCACACATCCCTATTTTTCCCTAAAACACAGCTGAACACACGTCAGCCAACCTGTCTGGTACTCAAAGAAACCATGCTCTGTGCAAATACGGGAGAAAAACTTGGCCGTGATGGGCAGACAGAGGAGCATTCATTGTCTCCAGCACATCCTAAGGCTGGTCACCTGCTGTGAAGGGAGATTCTGACTCTACGCTAAGTTTACCTTCTGTTCTGACGTCAGACTCAAACCCCACCCACGGCCCAATGCCACTGTGGCCTGAACGAACGCACTGCCACGTGTTCCGAAGGCTCTTAACATATAATCCATATCAATAATAACAACTGCTATGCGTCTCGTGTCTACGAAGTGCCAAACCACGTGCTAAAACCCTGCGAGGTTGACGTCACCCCATCCTCAGCACGTCGGCTCTGAGGAAGTGAACAGGTGACAGCTTCCGGCTCCTGGGAGCAGTCAGTCAGCTTGGGGCTTCAAGGAAAGGGAGCTCTCACCCTACACTAGGCAAAGGAGTGTCTGGGACTCCACCTCATGACAAACTCCTCCCCTAGGACAACAAAAGTAAACACTCAGCCTCCCTCCCTCCCTCCCTCCCTCCCTCTCAAACACTTCTCCACGCCACAGCACAAGGCAAACTGGGGGACACTCTATCCATAGTGAGTGCGATGTAGTTCCCCCCACATACAGCCTCCCCTGCTCCCACGTTGCCACTACTTTGCCGGAATAAACCAGGATTTGGCCACGCCACTCGCTGCAGAAATGAATGCTGTTTTTAAGAGGAAACTTCACATTGCCCCGTACACGGAAATGATTCAAAACCCTTAAGGAACAAAGGGTAAGGAAGAAGAATAATGATAATGATGCCGGCTATTGGCAAAGCAAGCATCTGCTTGTGAGTTACACGCCAAGGTAAGTGCTTTTCATACGTTTTCTCGTGAAATCTTCGCAGCAAATCTTTGGCGAAAGTACAATTGTTCGTAAGGCAGTAGAAGGTCAGGAAGGTTTAGGTAACGTACCCGAGGTCCCCTGGCCGGTCGGTGGTGGAGATCAGAACCACACGGTGGTCGATAGTTGTTGTAACCTGCATCAGAGAAGGTCGTTCTAAGAATGATATCCCAGTGTGAGAGCATTAAGGAAAATCTAACAGATGCGACTAAGGAAAAAATGATAAACATTCACGTATCGAAAAACAGTGAACAAAATTGGAAGTCCAACCACACCTGTGAAAGGCTATATGCTAAAACACTCATCCCTTACTACGTGTAAGTATTTACAAATCCGCGAGAAGAAGGCGACCCCCTTTCTAATGGACAAAAGGTGAGAAAAGGCATTTCACAGTAAAGAGTAGAGGAAATGTAGCAAAGTACCCAGCCACACAGTAATCCAAGAGAGAGAAAGTGTACGATGCTATTTTTCACAAGTATCAGTGTAATATTTTTCTTTCTTAATAATATAGAGCAGATAATTGTTTTGAAATATATTAATGAGATGTTCTCCTATAGCTTTTCCCCACCTCACCCCCTCCCTCCCACACCCATTGTGCTATCAAGTCCTCTATTTGCTCCGTGGAAATTAGCAATCTTACAAATGACTTTCCATTAAAAGGGAAAAAAAAGCCATCCATATTTAGCCTGTGAGTACCAGAGCGTTGTTCGCTTCTAGCCTCAAGAAAATGATCTCAAAAGTTTTTTTTTTTTACAATCGTCTCAAAAAAAAGTAAGGTAAGAATGACAGAAAGTGCTCATTTGATGGGGTTGCCACTTTCCCAGGGTAGTGAGAGCAGCTTTCTGCGATGAGGTGACATTTCAGCAGAGATCTGAAGGGGATAAGAAAGTCAGATGTGCACAGGAAGGCAGGGTGGGAGAGAGAAGGAGCCAGGCAGAGCACCCAGCAAGCACCAGGAGGCCCTGCGGTCGCGGCTTGTCTGTCCAGAAAGGCGCTAGGAGCTTGGACCAGCAGTGGCTGAAGGAGAGAGCAATGGTGGAGGGGATTAGAGGGTGAGCTCCAGCCGTGTCCTGTGGGACTTCACGGTGCCCTGCAATGACCTCGGATGATGCTATTTGCATGAGATGAAAGGTTGGAGAGGATGTGCCAGAGTCCTAGCCCAAGAAAGGTGAGCAGAAGTGACACACACACTTACTTCACTCTGAGCTAGTGCGCCACGCCGACATTCACCCCTCCCCAGCAGCCGTACGCCAAGGTGCTGCAGCCACATGGAGGGCATCCAGGGTCCCTTCAACTCTCTCTCTGTCCCCACATATTGACCAGGAAGAAACGTATCTCTGTAAAATGGAAGTGTCATTGGAATGTTTTGGACGTGGGTGAAAATAAGCTCGAACTCGGCAGTGTCTGCCTAAAATTTTCTGGGGTTCTTCTGAAGTTAATAGATGGCTTGTCCTTCCATATTTACAAGCTGTGTGTTTTTATTGGCTTCGAAGCCCTAATATAGTCATGTTAGAAAGTGATTCTAAGCCAGGTCTGCACGGTGTGGCGCGTGGAGACAGGCCGCGGAGCAAACTGCGCTGTCAGTGCTCGTTCATCCGAAACAAAAGCCCCCCGTAGCCGTGATTCACGAAGAAGGAGCTGGAACAATGATGCAGGTGATAAACATGTATTCAAGAGAAAAGGGCTCAGGATGTGAACAGCAGCCACAGCCGCTAGCCAGCTCCGCACTTCTGGTCTCGCAGTCGCCAGCCACGGGGTCGGCGCCTGGGGTCACAGCCCGGTGCGTCCCGCGAGGGGGACGGGAGGGAGCACCCACCATTCCAGCCTTGGGGACGAGATCTTCCTCTGATACGGAGACAGCTGCTTGAACTTCAAAGTCCACAGGGCGACCAGGGTCCTGCATTTTTGCCAGCGTCCGGGATGGCTCCCCAGCGGGAGTGACGCCTTTTTCCCAGTGTCTCCATCACGCTGTCGCTCCCACCGGGAGGCCTGATTGGGTGCCCCCTCCCTCACCAGCACCCCTCTCCTTCACTCCGGGACCAGGTGCCCGGCAGAGCCGCGCGGACACCGGCAGGCTGCAGGAGAGGGGGCGTGCCCAGCCACAGCAAGGGGGCACAGGTGCCTGTCCCTCAAGTTTAAATTGTGAGACCTGCCTCCAGCCAGGAGGGCTGGACTGGGCACAGCTGGGCGCAGAGCCTGGAGGGTGGTGTCAAGCCAGGAGGGTGGCAGCGGTGGCTTTGCTAGAGAGGTACTGCCACACAGACACAGCGTCTGCCACACTCCTGCACACTCCTGGCTTGACACCACCAGCAAATGAGCCAGGGTCTTGGTGGATCTTTCCGTGCCCCAGGAAAAGTGGTCCCAGTCACCTTTTCCCATTTTCTGGGAGGGAACCCCGGTAAAGAATGGGCTACAAGGCCACCAGCACCCCCTCCACGGGAACCTGCCAGCCAGGGAGCTCGGGCTATTGGTGACTCCAGATGGGTAGCCGACAGCAGGGAGGGCCAAGTCCGAAAGTCGCTGATTTAAACCACGGAAACCATCCCTGCCTCACACCGTCATGCAGCTACTACTTGGCTGGTTGTTTCCTTCGAATCTTAACAAATCGAAATACGCTCAAGCCCAGAACAGGAAGATGCCCTCGAGTCTGGGAGAGTCCAAAGCTGCACTTTGGGGACAAACACTAGTGGAACAGGCAAACAAGACGAGCAACACCGGGAAAGTGTAAGAGAAGTAAGGAGTCGAGAGGAGTGAGACAAGCTAGGGAGAGGCCTTTTTTCTCCTTCCCCCAGATTTCCAGAGTAAATACACGCGCACATGCACGCACACACACACACATGTGCACACATATCAGGAGAACTCAGAAAATTAGCTCTGACTATTCCCTAAAAGCACCTACAATGTGTGCTATCTATGAGCTGCCTCTCCATCCTTGTAACTCTGCCCAGCACGTGATGGAGAACTTACTTTGACCTCACGGCAGGTTCCAGAATCCTTGGTCTCTCCTCCACCTTCTCCCTAACAGCCTTGTTCCTTGCTTGGCTCCAGCTTTGACTGGTTTTCAAGTAGTTTATTCTTTATAATAAGCCTTGGAATATCTCCACCATGTACCCAATGGTGTGGCTTTGATTTTCATAAAGAATTTTTATTCTTTCTTATTTCTTGTATTCCATTTTTTTTTAATGTGGAAATACCCAGAGAACTTTGCGATTACGTAACTCTCCTGGATTATTTTAGGAATCCTTCTCTTTCCTATGGAAATTTTACTCTCACTTATGCTCACTGTATTTTGAGATAGTGTGTCTCCTTCTGACAAAACTACAAAGCAAAGAAATTTTGTGCTAAACACTGCATCCTGGTTAAAACATAAATCCCTTCCTTAAAAAAATAGCTACAACCAAAATAGTACCAATTTTTATCCAGAATAAAATTATTTCCTCAGAACAATCTTCATTCAAGAAGAAAAGACAGGTGTGGGAAACTGAGTCTCATGTCCCCATCTATAAAATGGGGCTAGTACTAGGAATGAAGTATTTCTATTGTAGGGGTCCTTTCGAGATGACACCGTTTTCTCCCTCCCCCACAGGGTCCCCTTCCTCTACCAGGGGGCATCTAGAATTAGCATTCAGACATAGCTGAGGGTGTCAGCATGAGGTGACAGAATCTTACAAACTTCAAGAGCAGCCTTCTCATGCCATGTCTGCAGAGAACCCAAGAGAGCTGGCTGGGAAAACGTTAAGTGTGAGTTTAGTTCATATGTGCAGAGAACTCAGAGGGAGGGACAAGGGTGCGGGACGAGGGTGCGGGTCACAGCCAGGGTTCCAGACGGCACTCTGCCTCCCAGCTCCCAGCTCCTGCTCGCTGACAGATGACTTCCTCAGCCCGCGACTGTGGCCTCATTGTAAAAAATGAATAACACTCACAACCAGAAGGATCGTAATGAAAACGCAGAGGGATGAAGGATGCCTCAGACGCCTTTCTTCACCCACGCTGGCCCCTGGATGCGGGGACCCCGCTCCCAGCCCAGCTGACCTCGGCCCCTCCCGGGCACGGTTCCCAATTAAAGTGAAACAAGGTCCTCGCAGGCACGTGATCATCCATATGCATCAAGGTGACACCACAAACCAACGGGAATTGCCCAATTACCCAAGTGTCTCGCTCAGGTAACGGCCTTTAAGGGGTCAAAGGCACTCCTGCAAATCTCCTTTAGGAAAATTAAAACCAGCTTCGGACACAGACAACTTTGCACCCTCTTCACGACCTCAATCGGAATATCTGAAAGAATTATCATTGAACGAACTAGGTCAGGAGGGCGTTGTAGAGCCATTTTGCTCAGCTGGGGCGGTAAGAGGGGTTCGTCCCAGCTCAAGCCCTCATCTGGGTTTTCATATGACTGACGAGTAGTTTGTCACGGAAGAGAGGCCACAAGGCAAGACCTCTTCCAACCTGCTCTGTGGAAGGCGTCAGGCCTGGTGGCCCCCTCCGCTCACAGCCTGCTACCCAGATGTGTCACATCTATGCATGTGGGCAAGGTCGGGCCCTCTGGGGCGCCGGCTGAGGGGACAGGGGCCTGTCTGAGAGGTCCGGACACCCCGAGGGGCTGGTGCGGGGCCCGTGAGAGCACTCTGTGGATGCCTTCGGGACCGCGGGGGAGGCCAGCTATGAGGATGGGCCGCTCGCCACTGCCCAGATGTTCGCACAGAGAGTTAGCTCCCTCGTCCCCCGCAGTGTCCCGCTGTACGCGTCCGAGTGGACCCACTCGGCAGCTGTGAGTTGGCTCCTGGTTGACAGAGCAGAACTTCATCCCCACTGTGCAGCCGGAGGGCGGGGCCAGTTCAGGAAAGTCTAATCTGGATGCAGATCGACTGTGTTTCTAGCAGATATGTCCTCTGGGCCCTTGTTACCAGGGAAACCTAGTCCGGTCCCCACCTCCCAGACGCTGACACAGAACCTCGAGTGTCCGGCAGAGCCTGGCGAAGCCCAGAGCTCAGGGCATGAGGCCAGGCTCGAGAAGACGAGCTTCTTGCAGCCTGGTCCCCGTCCCAGCAGCCACGGGCCGTCTAGGGATTTCCAGGAACGAGGTGGTCTGCACGGTGGGACAGACAGACAGACAGCTGCACCACGTCTCCATGTGCCTCGCCAGGTGCTGACTTCCAGGCCCCACTCCCCCGAGGAAGGAGTTTGGAGGTCGCCACTCCTATCCTTCTAACGACAACAACAACGACGACAACAAAGAGTCGACAAAGTGAAAAAGCGACGTCTGGCCTGGGGCCCACTGGAGAGCTCAGGCTGCAGAGCAAACTGCCGTCCTGAAGCCCTGAGGGAGGGGAGGAGTCCCACGGTCATGGCCAAGTTCTGCTCACGGGCAGCAGGACGCCCCAGGGCCACTGCTGGCAGGAACGCAGAGACCGTGATTCCGATGAACTGATGGAGGCTGAGTATGGACGAGAGGAAAGGATCCGGTCTCACGGGGACCGCTCGGTGGCTCTGACTTAGCGGGCAGGGAGGGAAGTGTAATCCTTGGGAAATACATGCCGAGCCTTCCTTAAAACACAGGTGTTTTTGACCTGTGAGTCCCTAGGGCCAGATAAGATATATCACAGGTTGCACAGTATTTTTGTTGGGTGGAATGATGGATGGGCATTTGGATGGATGGATGGATGGGTGGGTGGGTGGATGGATGGATGGATGGGTGGATGGATGGATGATGGATGGATGGATGGATGGATGGATGGATGGATGGATGGATGGATGGTTGCATGGCTGCATGGATGTGTGGATGGGTGGATAGGTGGATGGGTGGATGGATGGATGATGGATGCATGGATGCATGGATGCATGGATGTATGGATGGATGGATGGGTGGATGGATGGATGGATGGATGGGTGGATGGATGATGGATGGATGGATGATGGATGCATGGATGCATGGATGGATGGATGGATGGATGGATGGATGGATGGATGGATATGTGATCCACGCCCTCAAGGAAATAATAGAAGAAATTCCTAAATTTGTCTCTCGCAGAATGCTAATACCAGATGATACTAACAGCAGTGCCTCAGTGTTAAAAAGTTCTCCTATGCTCAAAAAACTGGTCAGGAAATGTTCAACTTAAGACATTCAACAGATGTCTTTCCTATAGGAGACTGGACTCCTTCACCATCTCTTCCTAGAACTTAGCACGGCTGTTATCAGGCGCCTCGTAAGATAATCAAACAAATGAAAACCTCATTATAGCCATCCATTCCACACACATTCACGGCACAGCCACCATAGCGCAGGCACGAAGCCGGGATGAGGGGTGTAACAGGAGTGAAAATGAGCAGACGGTGCCCTGCTGCGGTGTACAGGGTCGTAGAGGAGACGGACATTACACCAACAACCCCAGAAAGCATCAAATGACAAGCGCACCGCTCATTGCAATGGAGCAGTAAATACAAAAGCTACACTAAAGCAAACAGCCTGGTCGAGGGGGTTAGGAAAGGCCAGCGAAGGTGCTGAGAGTTAAAGCATTAGGAAGAATTCATACAGCAGAACGGATGGGGGGTCGGGGTGGCTGGGGCCCCAGCAGAGAACACAGCGTGTGTTACCTTATTACCCTCTCGAGAGCCACCGCGGGAGGGAGCACGGCAGACACAAGAGAACGGAATGTTGGGAGGAGGGGAGTCCACACCGTCAGCCTCTAAGTGTTGAAGCGACATACGACTGACGCGGTCACAAGCTCTGAGGGGTTAAGGGTTCGTGCTGGACATGCCCCCCGACCCTCACAGATCCCGTTCCCGCCTCTCTCCACCTGCCTTCTGCCCCGGAAGTGGATGCTGCGGGCTGCGTCCACCAGGCTCCCCTGCCCTCTGGCCCCTACCTGGGTCTGGCCAGTGGGGCCACCAGGAGGCGGTCAGGATGGGGGGCAGGACAGATCAGCACCCCTGTCCCCTCAGCTCTCCCTGCGGGAAGGCGGCTGGACACCAACGTGTTCCCCTGCCCAAGGCCACGGCTCCCAGCGAGTGGTCCCCCTCCCACAGCCTCCGGCCCCTCTGGGCCCCGGGGTCCACGCTCCCCCTGCCCCTTTGTGCCTCGAGGAACAAAGCGCCCCGCTGTCCTGTCGCTGGCCCCGGAGCCCTTGGCCAGCCCCAGCTTCTTCCCTCGTGGGGCCCTGCCCTCACCTTCCCACGCAGTCCTGTCTGTCCGGGGAGTCTCACTCGCTCGCCCGGAGCGTCCCCCCAATTCTGGCCGACATACCGTGCCTCGGCTAGAAAGCAGTGGGGCGGGGACACCAAGTTTCTGAAGCTTAGAACTATTGTTTTTTTAATTAGACCATCTCTGCCTGTCCTTGGGGAACAAGCAGCTGGAGCTGTGACCCTCAGGCTCAGACCAGCACGGGTCCCGGCCCGGCTCTGCCGCTGGCCAGCTCTGGGGACACTGACGTCACCACTCTGGGGCTCTGTTTTCACCACCGAAAGGTGAACAATGCCCGGAAGTCACCGCGGACGATTGCCACGAGACCCACACGCGGGAGTCTGCGTAAACGCTCGGCCCATGGCAAGGGCTCGACACACGGGCGGTCACCCCTACACCTGCGTCAGCCCACTCCCCCAAGCTGTTCCCAGTGCCATTCTGCACTGTCCACGACCCCAGGCGTGGCGGTAATCACAGGTGTACTAGGCAGACACGGGAGGAGGACAGAGACATTGTCACCTGGCCCCTCTGTCCTGCACCTGGCCCTGCAGAGCTGCTGTCACCAGCGTCACTCACCAACCGTTGTGTGCGACTTCGCAGTTCCAAAGACCCGCGTGGCTCACTCACGTGCAGCCGCGGCTCAGCACCCCCGTGGGGTTCGGAGACCGGCACGGGTCTGGAGAGCTGCCACGTCCCACTCCCTTCCCCCGCCACCCCGAGATCACATGTCGCCCAGGAAAGCTTTTGGATGTACGAAAACATGAGAGAGAAAAAGGAGAAAACGGGACCCTGCACTCGGTGACATTAGCAGAAACATGTTTCCACTCCAGATGACGGTTCTCGGAAAGGGCAGCCCTGTAGGCCACGTTCACGGCCGCTCCGACCCGCTCTTAATGAGTCCCCAAATGCTGACAGCACGGCCACTTAGACTTGAGTAATCGGGTCGCCATGGTTTCCCAAGGACGCAGGGCCAGCTGCCGGGTCTGAATTCTTGGCAGACAAGTGGCTGGCGGACCCGGTTCAGAGTCCCCGGGAAATGGCAGCGGTCCAGAATGAGGACCAGCGGCGGCCAGCGGGTCCCCACGTGGAGCGGGGCCCCGCCAAGCGCACGGCCCCGCCCACCGCGGCTGGGTCTCCCCGGCGTCCGCCCGCCGCGCCCCGCGCCCTTGGCCTTCACGGGCTCCCATCCCACTCTCTCTTACTCACTTCTCTTTATTTAAATGTTTTACTGAACTACAGCCATTTCCATTGACAGTTTATATCACAACCTCCAACGGACACCGGCGCCCCTTGTCATCGATAGAAACCAACAATTAAAATAAACACGCAGAAAACAAGCATCGCCATCGGACTCCAGCGGGACGCCCCTCCCCGTGGGACGACCCGATCTCACCCCTCGCGATCTCCGGAATAAAAGTGACAGGAGCCTGGCAAGAGTTCAAGCTCCAAACGAGAGTTTTTCTTTTTCTCTCCTATAATCAGAAACGTTAAAAGAGAATGGAAAAGAGAATCACTTTCTGACGGTGTTACTCGGTTTTGTTTTATGCTAACATCACTGAGGAACGCGTCCACAGTCACGTTGTCACCTCAGCCCGGGCTGCCCGTCTGGGGCACGGCATGTAGCTCCACTCAGAAGCCTGGCCCGAGCGACAGGGGCCCTGGACCATGGCCCATGGCCTGGCGCACGCTGAAAGAAGTGACCATTGCAGTTAATGTCTCTACAAGCACCTCGTCTGCTCCCTGGGATACAGGTGTCACCCTTTGGAAAATGCCACAATACACTGAACACCAAGTCCCATGGGGAGCTCACAGATACCCCCACCTTGCCGTGCAGAACCAGGTTCCGGTGAAAGGACCACCCCCCCCCTTCTGTCACTGGAGGGGTCTTTGATGCTGGAATGACATCTTCCAGCGATCTGGGGGAAGCCAGCCGGAGTAAATCAGGACTCTCAGGCCGGTGAGGACGCCCCCAGGGCTTGGGACAGAGCTGGAGATGGGAGCTGCCCTAAGAGGGTCCTCGGGGTGTCTGCGGCCAACAGGCCAGCACCGTCTCTGCCCCGTGCTCCGTCTCGGAGGGCTGCGCCCACCCGTGGAGCCCGGGCCGGGGCTCGGACGAGCTTCTACCGTCGGTGCTGGCAGGGCCCACAGGGTGACTGTCTAGCTGACCTGGTCAGAATGTGGGAAATCCACGGTCCTTTGGGGAGGCCAGAAGGACATGGTTCATCCGTAGGTTCACGTCACACGTGACCCTTACAGACCCCGCCAGGGACCAGGATGTAAGAGGAGAGGAAGCTGGCGAACCCTCTGCTCCATGGAGGTCATACCATGACTGGGGAAGACGGTGATGATTAAGGCCACGGAGTGTCAGGTGCTCGTAAACGGGGAAGGGGGTGACAAGTGGTGGCCGGAAGGGCTGTTTAAACAGGGCGGTGAGAAAGCCGGGAACTGAACGCGGGTCCCGGGTGGCTCCGAACTCCACCTTCTCTCTCCCATGACCC
>PVKZ01007452.1:0-22948 GCA_004027375.1 Macroglossus sobrinus | reverse complement strand
GGGGGGGTGGGGAGGGGGCTGGGCGGAGCCACATCAGCGTGGCAGGTCTGAAAATGGGGTGAAGTTGCCCTTTTAAGGATAGAGCCTGGCCCCAGAGCTGTGGCAGGAGAGGCTGTGACCAGGCAGGATCCCCCACTAAGGCCTCTGCAAAGCTGAGCTGATCTGCCCTGCCCGCCCAGCTCCCTGGGTTTGGTGCCCCTGGGTGGGTGAATGAGAAAAACTCCAAGCACACAAGGAAAAGGCTGATGAGGGCAGGAGCAGCTGTGGCCTGGCAACCTTTCCGGACTGTCTCAAAGACTGACAGCCCCCAGGGACAACTGGGCTAGTACCACTGGCAATAATAGGCTGGGCTGAGCCCCATGTTTGGGAAATCTGTGGGTTCCTTTAGCCTCCAGCCAATGGGGTTCCCATGGATGCTGGCCATGGTCTGTGCATTGGTAGGAAATTAGGTGAAAATGAAAGCTTTTGGGGTTACTCATGGCCCTCCCTGACCTGTCTGACCCCATCTGACCCCATCTCTGCACAGAAGGGCAGCCCCCAGACCTGGAGGCCCAGTGGTCCACAGCCATCCAAGACCCGCCTGAAGCGGTGGCAATGAGTTAAAGTGAGAGCAGTCCGCATGCGTGGGAGGAGCTGAGGCCCCTGAAGTCTGCGTGAGTCATAGGGTGTTGAAGAAAGGGAAAGAGGGGTGGGGGGGTGAGACTTTTCTAGAACCTGAGGCAGCTTGGGGGACCTCTGTCTGTTTCTGCATGTTTGTCACACCTGTTCCACCCTCCCTGTCCACTCTAAACTCTAACAAAGCACTTCTAAGGCAGGATGCCCAGATGGCGCCCATTCTAGGACTTCCTGAAGCATCCTGCTACAAAGGGAGGCAGAGGAATCATGGGAAGGCTGGTCACGTTCAAAAGGCTTTCAGCAAAGGTATCCTGCCTCCTGTCTACCACCCCATGTGGCAATCACGAGGAATCTGGGTCTCGGAAGGCTTGAGGAGCTACCCAGGTCACAGAGCTGGCAGTGACCGAGCTGGCATTTGTCTTGGACAGCTATCTTAGAGCATCTTGCACTCTGCCATTCTGCCCTGGTTCTGAATTGCAGGGGAAATGCTTTTTATTGGAACGTTCGTGCAAACTGAATTCACATCTCCAAGCTGCCTCAGTGAAGAACTAACACTAGGAGCCCATTTCAGATAAAGCCTGTCAATCTTGGAGCTCACGTCCACTCAGCCAGCCCTAAAGACCCCCCACTTTCTGGCTTAACCCTGCCCTTGACAGTTCGTGAGCCAGACAACCATGTCCGTCCTCAATCTGTAGTCGTCGGTGACTACATCTGAAGACTTGGAACCCCAGGTGACTTTGATATCTGTCTTCAGACTCCTGTTGTCACATGGCTTCTGGATGGGTCCCCTGGACTCTGACACCAGCCTGGATTGAGTCTAGGTTCACTGGGCTCCTCTGAATTCTCTTATGTATGCTGCTGCCCCTCCCAGCCACTGAGCTCCTGCCTAAACCCATTCCCCGCAGCCTCCCTAAAGGACGGTAATGAGCAGCCGTAATTAATGCAATCATTCTAATTGGCATTCTTGGCATTAATCACAGAAAAAAAAAAAAATCCCAGAACTAATTTTTAAATTCCTTGTAGATTTATGGGGGTGGAGGCAGTCAGCGCTGTGCCTGTCGCCTTGGTTTTACTTTCAAATCTTTTAAATTGTCACAGACACAACATTAAATATGAGAACGTCGCTGTCATCTGGGGAGGGACATTCTCTGCCTACACCAGAACTTCCCTTTGCGGAATCCACCTCCCACCAGGCCTCTGCAGAGCACTCCATTGAATGGCTCAGGAATTGACATGTGATCCAATTCTATCCAATGACAGTGAGCCCTGGGACTTTTGCTGGCATTACTGGAAAAGAAGTTCTCTCTATTGGAGTTGCCAACCCAGGAGGGTGTAAATCCTAGAGCTCCTGGGGGTCTGCTGGGAATGGAGCCATCCCGAAAGAAAGCAGAGCTCACAGAATGGCACAACTTATCCTGTTGTATCATTTGAGCTTGTGGATCCAGCCTTGCCCCACACTTTTCAAGGACTCAACCCAATAAATTCCACTTTCTCAGGCTAATTCGAGCTTGCACTGTCACTTGCATGCCTATCACTTGCAACCAAACAATCCCTGACTTCCCATATAAAACGGGAAGTGTGGTTCCCTCTCTGAGGCCCCCGGGCCTTCTTCCTGGCACGTAACGGAAGTGGACGGGGGGGCGGGGGTCACAGCGGCATTACCTGTTCCAGCAGCTGTTGCTGTTTCGCAGCCGCCTCCAGCGCAGCCAGTTCTTTGAGTCGAGCCCTGAGGTGGGCCAGCTTGCCGCCTCTTGCCCCCTTGGCACCCATCTTTCCTGCCGCAGCCAGGGCAGCATTGAAGAGCTTGGGGGTGCCGGCCCGGGGAGGAAGGATGAGCACGCTCTTTTCCTTGGGCTTGTTGTTGTTTCTCAGCATGCGCCTGAAAGCAAGCAGTGTCTGCTATCAGCGCAGGCTCGCTCTGGGAGGCCTGTCTGTGCAGGAGTCCCCTCTGAGCTGGAGTCGTGCGGTGGTGGTTCTTTGGCTAACCATTGCTGAGCGCCTTTTCTGAGACAAGCACGGCGCCAAGAGCTTCATGCAGGGCTCTTGCATGAAGATGGATGAAGATGAATGCTCACTGAATGATCAGAGCAACCACAATGATGTGGGTCTTAGGGTCTGCACCTCATAGAGGAGGAAAGAGAGGCTCAGAGGGGATGAGTAACTTTTCTGAGGTCTCAGAGGGAATAATAAAGGGTGCTTTAATATATGGAATTAGAAGTAGGATGCCCAGATGAAAATGGGCCCAAAGCTTTTGGCTTCTCCTTTTGTATCATTGTCATTGCACCATCTCCACCATCGCCACTGTCAGTACTTACTGAGTATCTATTTGTGTCAAGTCCCTGTGCTCAGTCCTTTATAGTCACTATTTGGTGGCCCCTGGTATTCATGCCTCTGTGTGATCTCCTCCCCTTGAGGGTGAGTGGGACATGTGACTTGTTTTCAACCAATAGACTACAGCAAGAGTGATCAAATATCACGCTTGTGATTATGCCACATAGAATTATGATCTCTATCTGGCAAGGAGACTCTCTTCTTGCCTGGCCTTAATGAAGCAAGCAGCCACATTGGGGGAGGTAATGTGGCAAGAATATGAGGGCAGCCAACACCTAGCTAGGAACTGAGGCTCTCAGTCCTACAACCGCAAGGATCTGAATTCAGCCAACGATGATGTAACTCTGGGAGCAGGTCCTTCCCCAATACAACTTGAGATGAGACCCAGCTCTGGCCAGCACTTGATTACAGCCTTATAGTGGACCCGCCTCAGCTGTCCCCAGACTTCTGACCCGTAGAAATTCTGAAGTAATAAATATTTGTAGTTTTCAGCTACTAAATTTATGGTAATATTGTTAGCAGTAATAGAGAGCTGATATACGCTCTGTGTCACAGTAATCCTCAGGTAGGTATTATTATTTCCCCTCATATCAAAAAAGAATATGGAAGTGCAGAGGGGGTGAGTAACTCTCCCAAAGCCACACAGCTAGGAAGTGGCAGAGCTGGAATTAAAATCGATGCTTCTGACCCCAGTGCCCCAGATCTTAATGACTGCAAAGCAACATCATGGTCCCGATCTTCTTGGACACTGACACTACTCCTGAGAGTTTGGGAAACTGAGGCTCAGGGGGAGTGACATGCCCAAGGTGGCTAAGAAGTGGCAGGGACAGAATAACAACCCAGACTAAATGCAGTATTACCACCCTGTTTCTCTAAATAAGGATAGGATTTTCCATCAAACAGATCCCCAGCCTTTTACAAGGAATTTTTCATGCTATAAATATATGATGAGCGGCTTGGCTCAAGAACAAATGAATTCCATCTGTAATCTAGTGGACCTAGACTACTAATTGGCAAATTCATTCATTAGGGTCCAGCAAAACTTGTTTGTATAAAAATGAGGCCATTACTGGCTGCTTATCTAATCAGAGACAATGGATTTAAATTGTGCACATTGATAGTAATTGCCCGAGACTTGCATTTTCTAGCTGGGGCTTCCCCAGGAGAATACAAACATGATAATTCATCAGAGGTCCCTTACATGCCCAGCACTGTCACCTGTGTTATTTGAGTTCATAATTCATAGCACATCAGTCTGCAGGAAGGCTCAGCGTGGTACTAAAACGCCACAAAAGAACTATCTGTCGGACCTTTGCTGATTACTAATGGCAATCTCTGTTTTGAAACACTGAGCTGGCTTCTGGGACATTTCCAGCTTAAGGAAATTGAGCCTCATTTTCGGATGACATGCATGTCACTATAATTAGGATCAAGCATTCGTCCTCCTGGAGGAGGTGACACACAAAAAAACATTTTTGCCCTATTTCTCTGAGTGGCCATGATGGAGAGCTGAGCACCACACGTCCTTGGCACCTCAGGTCTCCCATAAAGTGGGGAGCTTAGACAGCATCCCACGTGTGGTTCTCATCAACTCAGACACCCCCAGGCCCTGGGCTTCTCAGACCAGGTCCCCCCTCTGATGAGCAGAGCCCGTATCTGACGCCCTGCCTCTCTCCTCAAGCTTGCCTGTCCAGGGACCCAGCCTCTGGGGAGAAGCAGCCCCTCCTCCTTCCTCAGGCTGCCTCACACCCGCTCACTGCAGGCAGGTCAGGAGCCAAGCCTCTGCGGGATCCTGGTCCATGTGCCAAACCCTTGCCAAACCCAGTGGAGGGATGGGGCAATAGCTCTGAGCCTGGCTTTCTGAGCTGCGATCCTCTTGCAGGGGGAAGGGGACCCGAGCCAGCTGTCAGAAATAAACTGTCGATTTGCATTATTTGGGTAAGTCCTGTAAAGTCCCTGCAAACACTGAATTAGTAACCGCCAAACCGTCACTTCTGGGGGAAATACAGGATTAGATATCTGTGTGCGTCTCAACATTCTCATCAGCTGATCAATACGTAACCTTGTCCTGTGTGTGTTTCGGTTTAAAGACATCTTATTTAACAGACGTTGTCGATTCATTAACAATGAACTCGTGGCCCACAGCTCTGCAGCTCACACCTGAACGAAGGCATGCCCCAGCCTTCTCACCCTTGGGAACATGAGACGGCACTCAGCACGACACTCGGGGGCCATTGTAAATCATGAAATCAGCAACAAAAATCA
Source organism: Macroglossus sobrinus (assembly GCA_004027375.1). Lineage (NCBI taxonomy): Eukaryota > Metazoa > Chordata > Mammalia > Chiroptera > Pteropodidae > Macroglossus > Macroglossus sobrinus. The sequence goes on along the minus strand of PVKZ01007452.1, from coordinate 17,737 downwards.
CAAAAATGTGAAAAATGTGGCACGTGATAGACCACGGAAGGACATTTGTTTTCAGCAGGAGCTGCCTCCAGAGACTAGAGCGCCCCCTTGTTCATCCTCGGTGGGAACTTAACCTGCCCTTGGGCGTCACAGATTTGTCACTGTTCTGCACGTCTGCTAATGGCCAGGAAAGCCCTTGAGTGTTGACTTTTGGGGTTACAAATAAACGTCAGTGAGGAGGTCGATTGCAAATACAGAATCTGTGGATCACGAGGATCGACCACACCTCCTAGTCCCACTGCAGAGGAGGGGGAAGTGGGCAGATTCTGAAGGAAAAGTTCAGGTCAAACAGCCTTTGCAAGGGCCCAGTGGCTTGTCTAAGAGTCTCCAAGGAAGACGGACAGCTTCCTTCCCCGGGAGACCCTAGCACCTTCTGTGTGTTACGCTGGAATGTCAACACTATATCCGCTCCCCTGGGAGCTGCCAAAGTGATCCTGTAAAAATCTAAGTCACAATAAGTCTCTCTGCTGTATAAACCCTGCAGAACTCCTATCTCCCTTAGGAAAAGCCAGAGCCGTCACAAGGCTTTACCTACAAGGCCCTAGCTAATCCCATCCCCTCGGCTTCTCCCATCCTACATCACATTTTCGTGCTCATTTTCTTGCCAGTCTGCACACACAGCGAGCCTGCACCTCCTCAGGGCCTTTGCACATCTGCTCCCCCTGCTTAGCATGCTCTTCCCTACAGGGAAGGTATGTGGGTGTATCTCCCAGCTCCGTCCACTTTGGAGGCCTAGTTGCACCCCCATAGCTATGAGCGCACGTAGGACTCAGATCTGGGTTTCTAACAACCATTCCCCTCTGAAAGGAATCAAGGCTCCTTGGAGTGATGGCCATGTCCAGGGATGAAGCAGGAAAAGTACAAGATGGGCCCAGGGTATCTTAGTGTGCCTGCAAGCAAGGCAACACCGAAATATGACTGGACATCCCAAAGGTCCCTAGAGCTATCCTGAAGAGGCACCCACTAGCTAAATGGGGAACAACTGGAACATCAAAATAATCATAGTAACGGGATATTCATGGAATAAAGTGAATCCATACCTATACAAATAGACAAATAAAAAAGCAAATAAATGGGAGCGAAGAGAAAGCTCTTCCTTACAGTAGGATGTTAGCTGATGAATGGAGGAGGCATAATGGAGTAGGAAAATTCCCACTGTGCAAGCACCATTGTAATCATTGCAAGGAACCCCCAGTGGACACTGAAAGCAGCGAGTGACAGTTTGATGAGAAACAGGAGGTCTACATAGTCTCAAAGTGACTCCCAATTAATTGCTCACGAATTACACAGGGAAAAAAAAAATACTAATGTTAGAGGGCAGAGACTTTAACCAAGGGATCAACGTGAAAATCATCAGTGCTGGAAACACCAGCATCACGTGCCTGTCCAAATGCTGTGCTGACAAGGACACGGCGTCGCCTCTCAGAGATTCCTGCCGAAAGCGTAATCACCAGGAAACGTCAGGAAAACCAAAATTGAGGGAACAGTCTACAAAATAACTGGCCTGCCCTCTTCAAAGAAGTCAAAGTCATCAAAGAGAGGAAAAGGCTGAAGAACTCTGAGTCCACATCGAAGAGACGAGAGATGTGTGGCAACACAGCGCAATGTGAGAAAGAAGGAGAGAAAGGATGTATATAAAAGGCACGATTGGGACAGTTAGCAAAATGCGACTACGGATCGGGGATGAGATCATAGTACTGTTTCACTATTGAATTTCCTGATTGGACAAAGGTACTACCCGTATGAAAGAGAGCTTTAAGAGTCTTCAAGAGATGCACATTGAAATATATATGGATTGCTTTTTCTTATTTAATTAAAAGAAGAGCGTACCTGGCCTTCTTCCGGAGTAACTTCTGAGACTCGGGATAATGCACCAAAATTTCATTCAGGTCCTTCTTATCCAGAATGAAGAGGTTGGTGAACCCGTGAGCCACCACGTTGGCTGTGCGCCGATTCCCGCCCCCAACGGCCAGCAAGCTGGGGCGAGAGGGGAGGGAGGTGAGACCCTTCGAAGCTGTAGTTCTAACCACACTAAAATCTTCATCTCCACTGGGCATCAAACGCAATGGCGGCCCCCTGCAGGGGAGAGCCCGGGGTCCACCCTGCCTGTGTCAGCAGGTGCCAGGGCTGCATCCAAAGGGCCCTTGAGGACATGGTCCCACCCACTGGCCATCCTGCCCGCTTCCCCAGCCTCTGCCCAGGTCCCCTCCCTTCACCCCAGGTCCCCTCTGACCTTATTTCTCCAAACACAGATCCGACTTTCAGCGTCACCAGCACTGACTTCCCGTCGGGGCCGCCCAAGACCTGTACTTGCCCCGCCTGGATGATGTACATCTCGCGGCCTATCTCCCCCTGAAACAGAGAACGGGCGAGTCCCTCTGCCATCGCCAGAAGCGGCCACAAAGGCTGCAGGGCTGAGCCCAGAGGCTGGGGCACAGCACGGAGAAACCTGCACCGGGATCCAACCCTGCCACACACCCTTTGTGGGTGCGGTGGGGCCTGTGTCTCCCCATCTTGATTGGAGAAAGGCACCACCCCCTGGCCTGCCTAACTGCAGGATTACAGTGAGGCATTAATGTTAGTGGGGTGATGAAAAGGCAAGTGCTAGATGTAATGGTGCAGGTGTAATGGAATTCTGCAAATTCCCAATTATACACGCCGATGGAGGGCCCGGAAAACAGCAAGAGAAAAACCCTTTGGGATATACTCAGATAAGACCAATGGCTGATTTCTCATGGGAAAGGATAGAGACCGGAGGTAGTGGGGTGACACACCCAAAGTGCCGGGGGGGAGGGGAAACTAGTCAGCCGAGATTTCCGTATTCAACAAAACTCTCTTAAAAACAAAAGTGAAATAAGGACATTCCAGTTAACTAAAAATAGAGATAACTTGTTAGTGGCATGCCAGCTTTACAAGAAATACAAAAAGAAATTCTTTAGATTAAAAGGAAGTAACATCAGTCATTAATTCAAATCCACTTACAAAACAATGAGTTCCAGTAAAAATTATCATGTTTGTAATCATGAAAGACAATATAATTGTATAGTTTTTTTTTTCTTAACCAATTAAAAAGCAACTATATATGCATCAAAAAACACACAATCAGAAAAAGGTGACAGAGAGTAAGAAGGACAAATTGCCAGTTATAAAAGTAGTCACAGGGATATAAAGTATAGCAGAGGGAATACGGTCAGTAGTACTGTAACAACCATGAATAGTGTCAGATGGTGCTAGACTTTTCGGGGGGATCACTTCCTAAGGTGTATGACCGTCCAGTCGCCATGTTGTACACCTAAAACCAATATAATATATGTCAGCTGTAACTGGAAAATAAATTAATTTTTAAAAATACCACAATCAATGAAGTGAAAAGGCGACCCAAGGAATGGGAGAAAATATTTGCAAACCGTATATGTGACAAGGAGCGCCTCATGCAATGAACTGATCTCTACGTCCAGCACATGTCACACCAGGGGTTTGATAAGCATTTTCTAACCAAAGTAGGAATAATAACAACAGCAAAAATACCCAGCGCTTACAAGGAGAGAGGTCTGGAGCAGAAGAAACCAACCCTACGGACACCTTGATCTTGGACTTCTAACTTCCAGAGCTGTAAGATGTGCAGCTCTGCTGTTTGAGCCACCCAGTTTGTGGTGCCTTGTTACTGCAGCCATAGCAAACTAATGCAATGGTCTTATTCCCAAATTAAATCAAATGAATGAATGAATGAACGAATGAATAGCTTGCTTTGGACTACAATCAGAAATACCCAGTCTGCCACACACCCTCCTGTCCTCATGGCCTCACAGGCCCCTACCTGGCCTACTACCTGTCTCACCTGCCATGTTTAAAGGGTGAGAGACCAAGGACAGGTCAAGTCGACTACACTTTTGGATCATTTGACGAACATTTCCTGGGTATCTCACACACGCATGACTTTCTTAACAAAAAGGAAGAAAGTTTTGTTTCCATGTTTCGGTGGCCAATCTGACATAGGGCTGGAGGATGAGGGGTTTAAAGAGCTCGCCCTCGCTCCACTCACCAGCCTGGGCGGTGGTTAAGTGGGGCGGCCTGGGGTGTCTCCATGAAATCATCGCAGAGCAAAACTGGACAGCAGAGGGCGCCATTCACACACGCTCACTGAGTGCTGGCTTCAACTTTAACTGCAAACTTCCCAACAAACTGATTCACTTTTCCTAACGCGAAGCAAATTCTACATCACCCACAGGGAGGAGAGCAGGCACAACCAACCCACGAGGGAGATACTTTCACTATCCCTACTTTATACATGAGAAGAGAGAGACTCAGAGAGGGCAAGCCATTTCCCCAAGGCTGCACAGCTAGGAAGTAGCTCCAATATCAGAGGAATCACTCTATTTCACCCAAACCCTTCTTGGCCTCTAAGGCTGCAGCTTTAAATTCTCATCCACCGACAGCACACTTTCCCCTTCTTCCCCCAGCCTTCTGCATCCAGAAACTTCACTGAAGCAGGCAACCTGGAAACGGGGGCCTTCTTGAGCCTGTGGCTCCCGAGTCTTACTGGGGTTACGTCCAATATTTCCACCCCAACATTGGCCTAACAGTGGCCTTATTAACAGCTCTGTAACAAGAGGCCTGAAACCTGGTTCCTGTTGCCCCAAATCCAACCACTCCTTACCAAGTGACCTTGGGCTCACCTTGAATCCCAAAGAGTGGGAGGAGAAAGGGCCCTAGACACTGTCTGGCCCCAGGATTCAAATCCAAATGTGTTCCAGGACCAGGTGGGTGGTGTGAAGGAGTAAAGGGAGCCTGGTACGTGGGGGCAGGGGGCGGGGGGCGTGGTGTCAGGCAAGAGCCCAATGTCCCCCATGAAGGGCAGTCCCTTCTCCACCCTCCAAGCTGACTCTTGCTATTTGGGAAGGTGGGTTTTGGTGTCAGCGGGTTTTCCGTTTTCAGCCAGAAATCTGGATTTCCATGTAAAACCTTCTATTTTTCAAGGTTGGGGCCGTATTCAACATTTTCTTTAAGATTAAGCAAAACAAAAAAGCAAATCACAAACACCTTCGGCCCAGCTCCTAGGCTGGGGCCCCCAGTTTGCACCCTCTGCCCTGTCCCACTCCTCCCCCCACCCCCTTTTCCTGATTATAGGACCAAGACCAGGAAGCGGCTCCATCCGCACAGTGAAGGCCCTGCCCCTGTGTAGGCTCCTCACTTTCCTTTTCTGTAAAGTGGGGTTCTTCATCCTGGCTCATCAGGGTTCCATGCCTGGAGCTGGACAAAGCCAGCTTGTGCCAAACAACCTGGAGCTGTGGGGGCCAGCTGCCCAGCGCTCAGAGCCACAGCCGCCCCCTCCCTCTCCAGCAATTCCGCTCGCGCCCCGTAAACCTCGCTGGGCCTTCAAAGGCACCCCTTCTAGACCAGCTCCTAACAGTCAGGGGGCCAGTAAATCCAGGCCACATTGCAGCTGCCTTCGGCCACTCACCTTCTTGCAAACGTAGTCATTGGGCAGGTAGACGACAGAGCGAAGCCGCTTCAGCATGTCAAAGATCATCTGCCGGTCACAGCCCTGTGCCCCAGAGGAGAGGAAAGGAGTCCCAGCTCAGAAGGAGGTGTGGGCTCAGGGCCTCCCCAGCTCTGAAGGGCGCTGGGAGGGTCATACCTGGAAGAGCGCCACTTTGCTCACAATGTCGTAGTTCACGTCGATGGCAAGGTCCAGCCGCATCTTGTCTGGAAGCTGCACCATCAGCTCTGACTCATCTGCAGATGAGACCCCGGCGGGCGTCAGAGGCACAGCCAGGCCCCTGTCCAGCACGTGGGCCGAGTCTGTCCTGCACTGGCTGGCCCCAGCCACACCTTTCCTCTGCCACCCAGCACCATGCTCACCTTCCCAGACAGATGCCGTTCCCTCCGCGGGGAACACCCTTATGCATTTTACTGAGCAGGCGAATTCTCACTTGTTCTTCAGAAACCATCACCAAGGTTTCCTCCGGAAAGCCCTCCCTTGAGGTCCCCCCACCCAGCTGTGATGGGAGCAGTTTCTGTGCTTTAGCACTTATCAATCACATCCTTTGTTGCGATGGTTTGTTAGCGAGCCGTCTTCCCTGCTCACACTGTCAGAAGGACGTTAGCTAGAATAACGTATTTTGAGCACTGTTTCTACAGAGTGCTTTACAAAGATGACTTTATTCAACTCTTCCAACAACCCAAGAGGGGCTTACTGCTAGAAACCCCACTTTACAGATAAGGAAAGGGGGCTTGGGAAGGAAGTGACTTGCCCATGGTCACATGGTCCAGGGGGACAGACTCAGGACCCCACCCAGGTCATGGGGCTCCAGAGCCTGTCCCAGAAGAACAGGGCCAGCTGTTTTGTCCTCCATGAGGTCACCATGTGGTGCCCAGAAGAGAGCCTGGCGTGGAATGAATGTTGGTAGCTAGAGACAGGAAAGGCACTGCCTGATCCCAGCCCTGGTGCCCCACCCACTGCACCGTGATTATCTACGGGCTCAAGCTCTCGGCGGGCCTGGGCAGGTCAGGGCCCTCTATGGTCCTTAACTATGTACTCCTGCAAAGAGGGGCAATAATACAGCTGTCACAAGGCTGTCAAAGGAACTGAGGCAATGGATGTTCATGCCTTGTAGACTGTAGTCACATGACCCAGTCTACAAGGCATGTCAGAATGAAGATTCTAACACTCAGCGTCCGCAGACTTGCCAACGCCCCCTGCTCAGGAGACCTCAGGGCTAAAGTGTGGCTTCTCTGAGACCAGAGTGAACCCCATGGAGGCAGTGGGGCCCCTTTATTTGGCTGAAGGAATGTGGGGCTCTAAGTGCCAGTGGCCTGTAGGCTTTTCAGAAGCCTCCAAAACAATGTCTAGACTTTGCGAACAAAATCACCAGCTCCCAAAATAAAAAAGAAACTGGAAATGTTTCAATTAACATGTAATTAGCATATTCAGATTTAATTAAGAGTTCCATTTAGAATCCATGAAAACTTCATTACATTTGGAAATAATTTCCAGGTAAGATTCTCCCACTTTTTATAATTCCTGTGCACACACACCCCATCACGGACAAAAAAACAAAAACAATGGTGAATTAAATGCATTGTTGTAGCCAAATAATTTCAGAAGCGAAGCATAACATCAACAAATTCACACACACAAAAATCATACATATAAATTATGTATATATATATATTTTATATATATAAACTATGTGTATATTATGTATATATACACATATATACATACATATGTATATGTGTGTGTGTGTGTGTGTGTGTGTGTGTGTGTATAGAGAGAGAGAGACGTTCTTCCTTCTCTCCTAACTTCATCTCCGATGGGCATGCATTTCAAGGTGCATGAAGTGAGGTGGGCAGGCATCCAGAAGACAAGTCCCTCAAGTCACCAGGGTCTCCTGGTGGCCCAGCCCCGGACACCTCGCAGGCCTCCCTAGGCCCCTCCCACTTACACATAGGGGCCACAGACAAGAGAGGCCCCGGGGCTCAGGCCTCGGGGACCCAGGATGGGCGCAGGGCCCAGGTAGCACGGTGCCGGGCAGGAGGGGGCTTACCCAGCATGCCTTGGGAGTGCCAGGTGTACTCGTACCAAGTCTTGACGCGGTTCTGCACGGACCTGGGGATCTTGTAGAAGTTCATGTACTTCACCGTGCTGTCCATGCAGCTGCGGTAGTAGGTCTGCCCTGCAGTGGCAGCCCCCACCACATCTCTCATCTAGGGACAAGGGGACAAGGTCAACCAAGGCGCTGGGTCAGAGCGGGGCCATTGCATGGGCTTTGGGGACATACGTCATGGGCACATGTACTTTACACAGACCGGGGCACATGCTCGAGGCAGTAGGGGAGATCAGGAGAAAGGGACACCATGTGCATGTTGACAGGGGAAGTTCTGCCCCCAGGGAGGACAGGGGATGAGCGAGGTGAGTCTTCTGGTCCCTCGGAGGCCTCACAAGGAGAGAATGCTTCTCTGGGCTGGGCCGACTCTGGTACAACCTGGTCCCTCTGTGTCAGAGGCCACTTTGACCCCACCCTGGAGGAAATATGCACCCAGCATACTGCTCTTCAAGACGGTATACTGACTAAAATGTGAGATGTGCCCCCAGCACATCAGAAACCCCAGGGATTTCTCTCCTAGGGAACAACCCAAATCTGCAGCCTTGGCAGAAAGCCATGCAGCCCAGCTTTCCAGGGTGTTCCAAAGGCACCGACATCTCAAATGGACACAACCTCAGAGGGAATGGGACTCAGAGCCCCTTCCCCCGGCAGGTCCCACAGCCCCAGGCTCCTGACTCAGAGTCCAGTGCTCAGTCCAACAGGCATGGGCACAGATGAGGACATTTCTAGCAGCAGGGGGAAGGAGAGGGGTGCTGCAGGCAGGTGGGTGGGAAGCCAGACTGACGGCCCAGCTACCTGTCCGATCATCACGGAGAAAGCGAAGACGCCTGTGAAATAATTCAGCAGCTGGAAGACAATTTCAAAGAGCGTCTTGGGGTCGGGCAGCCCACCGATGGTGATGAGGGTCTTCACAGCCCAGTAGTAACAGCGAATGTAACTAGAGAGAGAAGAGGAAAGGTGCTCAGTCGTCACAGGCCCCACCCTGCTCTGACAGACGTGCGCCCTGCGAGATAGAAAACCCTATACAGCTCAGAAGTGCAAGACAGCCTCTCACACCTGCAGAGGTTAGTTACAGGTGGTGAAACTAAGGCCCCAAAAGGGAAAGGGAACACCCATGGTCACCCACTGGCAAGTTCCAGAGCGGAGAGTAGAACCCAGGGTATTGTCTGCTTCCCTGAGCTGTCACCCCTTGACGCAGGCATGTGAACCATTGGGATGGGAGGCATGGGTGATGGGGTCCTACTGTGTGGTACAAAGCCCAGGAAGTACCCCAGCTTGTCTCATCACGAAGCAGCAAGAGTCCCTCATACACCCGTCCACACCTTCAGGCAGCTCCCTCCCAGGGGTCAGCAAAGGGTGGGGTCAGCAGGACTAAGAGACAGGAAATCCAGCCCACTTTCCTCACCCTTCCTGTCCTCCTCGCAAGGCACATAGGAGTGGCCCAGGGGGACAGCACAGGCCTGCCATTAACCTCCTGTCATACCGATCCTGTCCACCAGACAGCGTGCAGGACTGAGCTGGGTGCTGTCTGGGAGCCGGGCATGGGTGCTGCTGGGCCACAGACAGAAAGCAAACAGGGGTGATGCGCACAGACCTCCAGCTTTCCCCCAAACCCCTTCTGGTGGAAGGAAGCTTTCACTGGCATGGCACATCTCAGGGGCCTCCCCACAGTCTTCCATTGTGCTGGGTTTGTAGGGACCCCTACAAGCCCCAGGCTGGGTGCACGCAGAGTAGGATAAAGGACCCAGATAAGTAAGCACTTGGGTCCCCAAGCCCCCGGCCCATAGCGGGCACTCCACAGACAGTCACTGTTTTGATGAAAGTTATTATAATCCATGGTATTGGGCTTCCCGAGGGACCCTCCTCCACCACCAGTGTTTTGGGCATATTTTGGGGTTCCCTGTAGGATTTCATTTGGGAGAGAGTGGTGCTGTCAAGAAAGTGTGTCCCCCCACTACTGAGCACCAGGAGCTCCTGAGGGCCTTGCAGAAGGAAGTCCCCGACAGAACAAACCTCCCCTGTCCTCCCTTCCCTGCTCGCCACACCTCCCCGCAGGCCTGCCCATGACAGAAATGCCAAGCCCAGCCCCAGGACGTGGGTCCTTAGCTTGCTGGGGCACAGAACGCCTTGGGAATCTAAGGAAAGTCAGGAACTTTTCCTTAGAAAAGCCAGCATGCCCTCAAAATGCAGCTCTAATTTCTGGGGGTAGGAGGGAATCTCTGAATCCCAGGTTAAGAACCCCTTTCCTGGTATGCTGGCTTCTCCCATAAGAATGACCATAACCAGAAAATGGGGTCACTGACTCCTGTCCAGGCATGAACTGGACAAGTGACACACATTCCTTTAAAATTCCTCACAAGGAATCTGACTGTAATACTACTCTCATTCTGCAGATAAGAAAACTCAGTCCCTGGCCTTGCCCAAGTTCACAGAGCAAGGTTTAATGAATAGTTTCTGTCCTTCCTTTCACTTAGAAGATGACTGTGAGTCTTCTCTGCCCACCGTGAGATGAATGAATGGATGAGTAAATGGATGAATGGTGGGTCATGGGCTCAGGAGCAGGGCTGCAGGTGGGTTCAGCCGAGGGAAACAGAGAACAGGGCCACTGGTGATGCAGGGGTGTTAGGCCCTGACGCCGTTTCCAGTGCTGCCCCTCGGTCCACGTCCGATTCCCCTCCTGCCTGCCGGGGCTGCCCTGGACTCTGGGACATGTGTCTACAGGTGTGAGTGCCCCTCAGAGCACAGGCCCACCGCAGCAGGAAGCAGACACTGATGGCCATGGCGGCCAAGGTTGGGGCGTCCATACCGTGGTGAATGACCACCCCACAAAGCAGCCAACTGGGACACAGGGGACTGACTGCCTGTTCTAGTGCCAGCTCGGAAGCAAGTATGGGAGGAGGTCAAAGTATTGACAGCTGTATTGAGAACATTTTGTGTCACCAGTGGGTGCAGCCCAGCCCAAAGTAGGGCCCTCCCCCTGAGATGACTGACTCCTGGACTCTTTCTCCACCTCTTGGTCACCACGGCTGGCTGAGTGTCCAGGGAGGCCTGGCACTGGGACAATGACTCAGAGGCACAGAATCCTCAGTTGCCTCATCGAGGTGAAGGTCCCATTATCGGCCCCATTCTGCAGGTTGGGAAACTGAGGCCCAGAGAAGACAGGTAACCTGTTTCCTGCTAGCAGGTGGCAGCTCCAGGGGTCACAGCCTGGACTCCCGTCCCTAAAGCCAGTGCTCTGAATCTCTGGACTCATCCCTAACCTTGACCCCATGGGCTTCTCGTCTTCCCACACCACCCTCCATCCCCCTCGTCATGAGAACCTTTTGTCCTGCTCTAACGGACAGACCAGTGTCCCCCTAATTGGTTCCTCTGCTTCCTGCCTGTCCTCCCAGCCCATCCTCCTATCAGCTGTCTCTCTGAGATCCCCCTGGGTCCTGTTATTCTCTGGCTTAAAAGGCTTTGAAGGTCAAGAGGGGAGAGGGCAAATGGGAAGCTTTCGATAACCACCCAAGCCTCAAAAACGAGGTAGGACTTTCCGATCGATTTTTCTGTAAACCAAAGACCGCTCTTAACGGGAGTCTATTAATTAAAATAATAACATTTAAAAAAAAAAAAAAAACTTTAAAATGTCTGTACCCTTGACCCTGCCATCCCCTTTAGGAATTTATTATGAGGGAACAGTCAGACCAGAGGACAAAGATGTTCGCTGCTGTGCCACGTGTCACAGTGAAAAACTAGAACCCCCCTACGTGGCCAATAACAAGGAAACAGTTTAATAAATGCGGGTGTCTCTGTCTGGTGTTACATTTTCTAGTAGCCACATTTTTGAAAAGTAAAAAGAAGCGGGTGAAATTAACTCTAATAATATATTTTAGTTAACTAAAAATATCAAAATTAATCACTTCAACATGTAACCAATATTTTAAAAATTAGCAGTAAGAGAGTTGGCATGTTTTTTCACGTCTTCCAAATCCTGTGTGTAATTTACACCTCCCGCACACCTGTCACACCTGCATTTCAAGGGCTCGGCAGGTGGTAGCCCGTGTGGCCAGTGGCTGCAGCCCTGGACAGTGCTGCTCTGGAAAGTGAGGGTCCAGGTGGAAAGGCAGCTTGGCCACCAGGCCCCGCCCACCTCCCGGGTGCTGTCACGCACACCCCCTCCAGCCACACTGGGCCCCTCCCAGCTCCCACTCGGATATTCTGCAGCCCCGCCCCTTTCTCCATGCTGCTCCCTTCCCCGCACCCCTCTCTTCCTCCAGGGTTCTCTGCCCCTTCTCTTCACCTATCAGAGCCAAGATCAGACTTAACCCTCCCAACTGACTATCCCTCCTCCTTGCCTCCCCCACTCCTCTACAGCCCCGGGCAGATGGTACGTTTAAGACGCTGTATCCGCGCTGCCTGGGTTCGAATCCCAACTCTCCAGCTTATGAACTGCGTGACTCTGGGAAGGCGCTGCAACCTGCTACCTCATCTGTAGAATGGGGGTGATGATGGTACCTCTCCTGTGTGATTGTTGGGAGGATTAGGTGAATTACTATGTTAAGTGCTTAGAACAGGGCAGGTACGTTTTAAGCATTCTCCAGTGCTTGCTGAAATCACCATCATCCTATTATCAATATCATCACCGCCACCAGCATCACCATCATCGTCATCATTCAAGCATGTCCCACAATGTATGGCAGCTCCCTGGATTGACAGGACAGGGTGGCCTCAACGACATAGTGGCCATGGGATTCATTCTGGGAGTCTCTGTGCCCTGAACGACAGCCCCAGGAGGAAGAGGGCGGCTCACCTGTTTCCAACGCCGTCATAAACCCAGTGAGTGGAGCCGATGCCCTCATAGGCTGACGCCCAGTAATACAGACATGAGTTCAAGTGCAGACTGTAGAGCAGGTAGGCTGTGGTCCTGATCACCCTGCAGAAGAAGGACCAGCATGAACACGGCGGCAGAAGGGGCAGCGTGACATCCCGCCCAGGGGTTGGGACGCAGAGCACAAGCCAGTCCTCACCTCCCCTGATGCCCACCCCACAGGGCCCGCTGTTGGAGTCCCATCACCCTGCACAGCTGCCTGGCAGGGCGGGGGAAGTCTGATGGGAACCGGCCAAGGGCTGGGCTGGGCCAATGGGATGCTCTTTGAGGCTGCCGGTTAGGAATTGAACCGAGAGCTGTCAGGACTGAGGGCTGAAACTGGCACGGAGCTCTGTGTGCAGACAGTTCTGGGGGAATGGGGGAGCCCGAGAGGGGGCTCCGTGGGGAGGGGCAGGGAAGGAGCAGAACTGGGCAGAGAAAGGCCCCTCCGTGAGAGGGGTGGAGAGGAGCTTTGTCCCTGAGTGTGGCCTGGCTGATCCCAGGCTCCATCCTTGGACAACCAGCAGATGGCCCACTGTGTCCTTACAACTGTTGCCCTTGTGTTTGAGACCAAATGAGGCCCAGCTCCCTGGAAGTGAGAGTGAGCCATCTGTGTCCACCTGTGTGTGCCCTTCTCACAATTGAGGGAAATGGAACATTCCTGGTTCTCTAAAAAACAAACATCTCTTCAAAGAAGGGCCAGGAAGAGGCTTGGCTTCCGCGGGCGGTGAGGGCTGCAGGGCCAGGGGAGTGAGAAAAGGGAAGCGAGGTGGATAGTAGAATGCTACGTGCGCGTGCTCATGTGTGTGTGTGCGCGCGCGCGCGTGCGCAAGGGGCCTCACCTGTAAACGTAGGCTTTGCTGAGGATGGACTCCAGGCGGTTATTAAACTCGAAGAAGGCCATGTACTGGGAGGAAGAGCAAGGTATCAGGGCAGCCCCCTGTCTGTGGGGTGACACTCTATTTTCACCTCCCCCTCCCGTTCCCTGTGGGTGCCAGGAATGGGCTCTTTCTGCAGCTCCTGGTGGGAGGGGGCTAGAGAGGGAACATTCAAAATAAGAGGTCCTTAGCCCTCAGAGGGGTCAGAGCCAGAAACTTTGATTTTCTGATCTGATGGAAGCCATGGTACCCGTTCCCTTAGAAATTACATGTAATTACGTCCTTACAGTTTGCATATAATTTCAGGGGACTCCTAGACCTTCTGAATCTGATCAGGAAACTTTTAGGGGCACATGTGTCCCAGGTTAAGGAAACTGTTTTTAATGCTTACTTGGAAAGGAAACAATTTTATAAAGGAACAGCATCCCTAATACCCCCACTTACATCCTTCAAGGCTTGTTTATAATAGGAAAAGTGTAATAATAACAATTGTTCTTTTTTACTGAGCGCCTTTGATGACTGCACTTTGCAGATGACCTTCCAAGAGTGCAAGGTTTCCAGGCACTGACCCCAGTGTAGTAGAAAGTTTGTGTATAACGTGTGACTTCTCAAAAACATAAGTAATAGTCTACTGGTGACCAGAAGTTTTACTGATAACATAAAACAGTCGATTAATATATATTTTGTATGTTACATGTATTATACACTGCTTGCTTATAATAAAGTAAGCTAGAGAAAACATTATTAAGCAAATCATTAGGAAGAGAAAATACATTTATAATGCTGTACATGTTTATTGAAAAAAAATCCACATATAAGTGGACCTGTGCCGTTTAAATCCATGTTGTTCAAGGTCAGCTCTGTGTGTGTGTGTGTGTGTGAGTGAGTGAGAGAGAGAGAGAGAGAGAGAGAGAGAGAGAGAGAGAGAGAGAGGTCTGTATTGTCATTCTCCTTTTAGAGAGAGGAAATAACACTCAGGGAAGTTCAGTAACTTGCCCAAAGCACACAGCTGGTAAGCAATAGAGCCAGGGTTCAAACCCAGATTGGACTTACAATGCAAGTTCTTTCCAATTTGCCACACTGCCCCTGGATCACTGCACACATATTGTTTGACATTTGAAATTAACATTGATTGATGATGCTTTCTTATGGGGCATGCTAGCTATCGTCCAGGTGTTTGTTGTAATTTCTATCTGGAATTTGCAGGACCATGGGCCTGAATCCCCCATCTTTGCCTCAAAGAGCCGTGTCCTTTGAATGGTGCTAAACATTAGGTGTGGAAGGTACACACACTCACTACCACCACGTGAATCAAGGTATGGATCCCACCTCTGCATGTGGGATAAAAACTAGGCTATGGATCCAACCTTCTCCATTCTGATGTTTGGCTCTAAAGCGACCTTAGCGGCCCCCGGGAGGCTGGCACCTGTCAGATAAGATTGGTGGAGTTTCCAGTTTCCCCTTTCATCTTGGTAGCCAGGGAGCTCAGTAGCAGTTTCTACGTTCAATTCCAGCAAGATGTGCTTGTTTTTCATCGAGATACTTAACATTCTTCCTATTTTTTTTCTGCCATGTTTCTCTTGGTTATTAAAGAGATTGCATTTGTCTCTTATAAATTCCTTCATTGCCATTTTGGCATTAAGCATCAGGCATCATGTAGGAGGAAGAGAGGTGAATTTAATTGGTCTGCCAGGAAATTCCATGTGGAAGATCACAAGTACTCTGACTAGCTGTTCCCACTGGTCACATTAAAGGACAGTTGCCAGGTCTTCACTCTATACTGTCACTCTCACTGGGAAACCAGCTGTGCCCTAGTGGCGGGAAGAATGGCTGTAATGACATGGAGCAACAAACAACAATGACACAGCTGTTGGGCTGCACATTCAAATCCATCCCAGGCACTACTTCCTGGCTCCTGTGACCTTGAGCAAGTCACCCAAGCTTTCCACGCCTCAGTTTCCCCATCGTTTAGATGGAGACCATCATAAAGCAGGAGCTCCTCTGTGGAGTCTCAGTCATCGCTGAAAGCGTAGACAGCGTAGACAGACAGTCTGGGTTCAAATCCAAACTCCATTCCTTCCTACCTGTGTGAACTTGGGCCAGTTACTTAACCCCTCTGTGCCTCAGCCTTCTCATTTGTACAATGCCGGCATTACCAATATTCACCCCATGGAGATGAGGAATAAGCACCTCTAAAGCCTCCAGAACACCACCTAATACAGGCACTAACGATTGTAAGGAACGGCCCATCTCCCCTTGGGACAGCGCTCCCTGACACCGCCCCAGTGCTGCTCAGGGCAGACATGAAGATGTCAGAGCTGGTGCCAAGCAGGGGGAGCTGACGGCCTTGGATGGAGAAGCCACTCTCACCTTCAGACAGCGAGGCAGGCGCAGGAGGGGGTTCACACCAAATTTCAAGTAGAGAAGGTCCAAGGGTAGCAGGCAGAGCACGTCCATCTGAAATCCCAGTGGGACACCACAGTGTGTAAGACAGGAGAGTCCAGGGGCGTGGGGTGGGGTGAGTGACTGGGCTTCTGCCTTCTGTGGACAGGTGAGCTCGGGATGTCCCAGGAGGGCCTAAAACTAGGGCAGAAGGCACCCCACCCACAGGCCTCCACCTGGTTGCCCAGCCTGTGCCAGTCCAGGGGTAACCACACCACACCGGCACCGAGGCACCCAGAACCCCCTGAGACACCACCCTCCAAGACCCCACAGACCCTTGCATCCCTAGCACACACCTTAAAGCGGGGAGATTTCAGGTAGTGATTGCGCATCTCTTTTTTGTCCGTCTAGAAGAAAATGAAATAATGACCATGAAATAGCCTGAGAGCTTAACCCCTGACCCCATGGGAGCAGGGATGCCAATCCCCAAAGACCCTCCACCTTCTGATCGGAGCCACAGCCCCATGGACGAGAGCCCCAATGGACCAGCTGAGCTCAGGTAAGAGTCTCGCAGTCTATGGGTGGTCGAGCCCACAGCAGGGAGACAGCTGCACAAGATCACCCAGCTAGACTCCAACTTCTGGGATGGAAGACGAGGCTACTGAGCTCATTTTCTCAGCAGCGCTGGTCTTCCCTGGACCATTTACAACCTTATTCCTGAGGAGCTGCCAGTGGCTCTGGTCCTACCAGGAAAGAGGTTGCCCAGGGAATGCTTCTTTGTCTAAATTGTTTTAAAGGCACAATTTCAACTTGTCTGCACACAGTGGAGCAGGCGCTGCCCGTGTGAAATTTTGAAAAGTGACCGCCTGCACAGGGAGACAGGGACCGTGCCTCCTGCTTCTGCCAAGTCACAATCAGGACTTCAGTCCCCTTTCTGGTAAGTGGGGCCTGCACCAGAGCACGGGGTCTCAAACTGGTCCAAGTATCATGCTCTCAGCAGGACCCACAGGCAATGTCTAGTCCCAGCCGTCACCTGTGCTGAGTGCTCTGCATGCATTACCTCAGCCAGTCCTCAAAGCGATGTTATGAGAGGGAACAATTACTATCTTTGCTTTGCAGACAAGGAAATTGAGTATCAGAGAAGCGATACAGCTAGTTGTGGTAGAGCTGGGATCTGAACCTGGTCCACCTATACTAAAGGACCACTAGTATATTCTCTGGACCATCTCTAATTCCATCAGATGGTCCAGGAACCATTTCACCCCTGGCGTGTGTAGTTTGAATATATCAAAGGTGTGCAGAATAAGCAACCATGATGTTGAACAAGCAGGGGCAGATATTCCCACAATCCCCTTGTTCATTTATCTTGTCTATCGAAGCATCTGGGGTTGGTCCCTTGAAGACTCCAGCCACAGAGTCTGCCCCCAGCTACCCCTTCCTCTGGCCTGTGACTCACAATGATGTCCCCTCCTTTGACAAACTGCAGGCGTATCTGGAACACGGTGATGTCCAGGAAGTAGATGAGGTCACAGAGGTAATCCATCAGCAGCCAGAGGTGTATGTTGTCTGGTGTCTGGTAAGGGAAGGCCCAACGCACAGGAATCAGCCAGCAGTTCCAGTTCCAGGCCATCACCACGAAGAACAGCCACAGGATGTACATCAGGTCTGTGCGGAAGGGAGAGGCAGGAACGTGCCAGCCCATCAGCCGGATCGGCTCCTCATAGTGGGCCCAGGGCGGGGCTTTTTTCCACTTGTCTATCCGCGCCTTTCTGTAAGCACTATATGTGACCATTCTGTAACTTGGTGGGGGTGGGGGTGGAATTAGCTTTGTTTTAAAAATAAATCACTGATAGGCCATAACAAATCAGAGTACTCTGAGGAGGGGATGTGGGGGTATTATTAGATAATAGCTAACTAGAAACTTCTTTTGCTTTCATTCTTGTTGAAGTTTTTCCTAATATCTATTTCCTGCCTTACTT
>PVKZ01007451.1:0-22964 GCA_004027375.1 Macroglossus sobrinus | reverse complement strand
TCAGCGCTGGGCGAGGAGGGGGACCAGAAAAAGTTGTGCGCGTTCCTTTTTAGTCCTGTGTGGGTGCAGGAAGCGCGGCCCGGAGAGCCGCCTCCTGCCGCGAGGGGCGCGGGGCGGCCTGCGGGCCGGAGCGAGAAGCCCGCCCGGTGCCCGGCTCGCAGCTGCCCGCTCGCCCGGCTCCCGCCTTCATTCCCTTTGCAGGGCGCTCACCGCCGCTGGAAAGCTACTTTTGTGTAATTTGCTTAGGTCGCTAAAATGCTAAGTGAAGACAAATGAAAGGGTTTTGCTTTATTTTTTTCAATTTCTTAATCTTTCATTTGCACGATTTTTATTTTTAACCCAGAGGAAAAGACGAGGGTCAGGGTGTGTAAAACGCATTTCCCGAGGTGCAAATGGTGTACAACGTCACGCTAATGCCAGATTTCTGCGGAAAAAGTACCAACAGATTGCTCATTCCTCGGTCCTAGCAGATGGCTATTTTTCTAACTAGCTCAATCTACTTAGTCCAAAGAATCCATTTAATTTCTTACCATTGATTAAGGATGAAATTGATTTAAAAGGAAAAAAAAAAAGCTAGGCCCTTGGGAAGCACCGCAGGCCTGGAGCCAATAGGAACCAACCACAGCCACCTCCAGACTCATCTCCCAAATGCGCCCCCTTAGGGAGAAAGGCTGGCCCTGTGACTCTCAGAGGACTGAGTTCCCTCTGTCCTGCCTATATGGTTAGGGTCTGTTCCCTACCTGGTCCTTAGCCCTGACTACAGTGGAATACCCCAAGGCAGCAGGGTCCTTGTCCTAGCATTAGCCCTGGCACAGAGAAATAGCCAGGTAGTTGTCAAATGCAAATGCAGCAGCTCACTTCCTGTCTGTGCATACTGACTCAGGGCCTACTATGGGCCCTGCAGTAATAATGACAATGCCCTTGCCCTCCAGAACTTATCTTCTAGTAGCAAACAACCAACTAATGTGGAGTGCAGGTAAAGAAAATATGGAGGCGCTATACTGTAAGGAATGCTCAGAGGCCCCTCTGACAAGGTGACACCTTGAGCAGAAGAGAGAATGAGAGGCTGAGTCCCATAAATATCCTGTTGGCTATGGGCTCTTGGCCTTCAGCTGCCTCACATGAAGAGGGAAGATAAGAGTATGAACCCCATCAGGCTATTATAAATGATAATGGATGAGAAAGTACGTTACGCACAGAAAAATTGTGAGTTGAAGTTTCGTCTCCCTGTGCTGACCGTCCTGCGCCTGCACTGTGTTGCTAGTGACGTGCTCATCATTGTGTCAGAGAGGCGAGGGTTTCCGCTAAGTAAAGGAGGATGTGCATGAGGCAGCGTATGCGAACAACCGGCAAAGTGAGCTGTTGAGAAGTCAACTTTGAGAGGCATTCTAGAAAATAAGTAAATAAACAGGCACCTACTTTCTCCTCGTTAGCACTTTCTAAGTTTGGTTTGGTTAAGGCTCTGGAGAGATAGATGGCCAGAACAGGCAGTTGAAGATCTATACCTGGAGGTCACAGGCTCCTGTGCAGTGGGGGACAGTACACGGTCTCTTTGAGTATGAACCACCAGAAGAAAATCCTACCTCTTTTCCATACACTAACTGGGCCATCCTGCATCTGGATGGTTCTGCGACTTGGAACAAATATGGCCCCTACTAGTTCGCGCTAATTAAGTTCTCAGAGCCTCAGTGACCCCATGCTACACGATGGAGCAGCTGAGCGCATAACGGCCATCACCTGGGCTTTCACCCACTCCCTGGAGGCCTTCCTCTAGGTTGGAAATCAATTGAGACTCTGATTTTGCATTTATTCTATTCATCCCTCTATTCCAAGTTATCCTCTAAAACCTGTCACCTCTGCTGGGCCAGTAGCTCCTTCCATCCTATATGTATGGTTTCTAGTAAACACGGGATAAATATGAGCCGCTCTTAGAAGCCTAGCGTCAGTGAACAACTGCCTGCATTCCAGGAGCCCTGGATTCCAAAGCTTTCTCTCCTAATAACCGATGCTATCACCTTGGCCTTGATGCCATCACTTATGAAATAAAGGGATGGGTGTGTCAAAATGACCACACCGATCTCTTTCAGCTGGAGCTGCATCTGTGCATACCCTCAGCTCTACAGATGCAAGGAATAAAGATTATTGCAATAAGCTAAGCTAACTGTGATGGTAAACATCCAGGCATTTCTTTCTTGACTGAATCCACCAGCGAGCTCAAACTGCTACCATCAATGGTGGTTTCAGTTTCATCTGAAGATTATATTATATATCTGCTCCCCACCACCATCTCCTCTGGCCAAGAAAGGAATATGTGAACAACGTGATACTGTGTCCCAGTAAGTACGTATCTCCTCAGACTGGTCTGTGATTAAAATTTCAAAGGTTCACACCCCTACCCACCATTTCTGGGGTTCGTGGGCCATAATCCTCTTTAAATTTGAACTGCTCAGAAATATAGATCATCCTTTCCAGAGCCAGGACACACACATGCACGCATGCATGCACACACTTGTGTGTGCGGCTTTGTATAATGCAGGCATCATCTTGTCGTTATCATAATCCCCATCAAAGGCTGTTCAGCTCCTCAGGCCAGTTTCTTACTCTGAGCACTGCTGACTGGGGTAAGACTGTGGTCCTCGCAGGATGCTTTTTGTCTTCTTGAAAAGAGGCAGAAAGAACAGTAGTAGTGGCTTATTCTCAGGGACAGCGGCGGCACTCCTGACCCCACTGTCCTCAGGGAATTGGCTAAGTTATATTTCCAGGTGTTGGTGTCAATCTCACCCATCTGCCTAACGACCAAGAGGGTGCATTTGTATAATGGTTGACAACGTACCAGGGGTCGAGGCGAGTGGCGATGGGGAGTTTGGAGGGCTCTGTGGGCACAAGAAACCAAGAGCAGTTATTGGCACTCTGATCCACAGTGCTCGCCAGCATTCCAGTCTGATGGGATGGAACGACAACCCTCATGAAAGGACAATGGGGTAGCGTGGGAAGAGACTCCGCTCTGTGTTACACGCATTGACGTTTGAATCTGTGCTCTGTCACGTATTAGTCTTGTTTTCTCACCTGGAAAATTAGGGTAATAATAAAGCTACGCTACAGGTCGCTACGTGAAATAAAACGAGGAGATGTGAATAAAGCAGCTGATGCCTAGTGAATAATCAGCCAGTGCTAGTTCCCTTTGAACTCCCTTTTTGTGTGAAGTATGACTATAAATACATCTCTTTTCATTCCAGGACTCAGCTGTGTCTCTAAATTAGTCACCTGGAGGAGGAAAGAAGAGATGGGGAGAGGGAGGCTACGCAGCAATTCCCAACATTTAGGATCTCGGATTTGGGAATCATCTTCAGAGGCCTCGCTTGTTCTCACACATACCCTTTACGAGCTAAGATCCATCGGTCATGGTTCTGGACTTGGGAAGTAAATAAACAGTATCTAGAGTCGATAGGATGGATAATCGGGACCAGACGTTGAGGCCATAAAAGCCTCATGTTCACAGAACATAGCTCCTGTAAAGAAGGATATCCTGAGCAAGGATACTTCTGGAGGACAGAACAGGGCACCGATTTTGCAGGAGTGTGAGTACTAGGCTGCGTCTGGTATGAGAAAGACTTGAGTTCACACCTCTGCCATGTAGAGCCTCAGTTTGCACATCTGCAAAATGGGGGCAGTGATGGTACGTGTCTCGTGCTCGGAGGCTTCAGAGAGCCAAGGCACATACAGAGCTTAGCAGGCTCTGAGATAGCATCTGTAGACTAGACCTTTCAGATATTACGGGACACTGAAACTCGTATCTGGAGATATAAATTCTGATACTGCATCTCAAAAAATGTACTGACGTCTGCTACCTACAGACACTTTTGCTAAGACTAGATTTGGGACACACATATCCCCCTCGAACCTTCAGGACAGCTTTGTGAGGTGAGTATAATTATCTCAGATTTACCAGAGAGAAACGTGAGGCTGCCGAGGTAGAAAACCCCACTTTCTGAGGTCCTTTCCCAGGCCAGGCCCTGCACAGGTGGTTGGTTATCTGAGCAGTGTCTGAATTCATTCAAGCAACAGTCCCGATGCGCAGGTATGATGATAATGGAGAGCGAGACACAGCGAAATCTCCCCGCCAGTTAACGACCCTGAGCCTGGCAGGCTACATCCAGTGCTTTCCCCACTGCCTGCAAAGCTGGTCTCTTGGCCGCACCTCACGACGTGCTGCTCTGTTAGATACTTTTCCCACCCCAGACAACCAAAGAGAGAATTCTCATTTCCTCATTTCACCTGATAACAGATGAATTTGTTTTCTATCATCTTAATGAAGTCGTAGAAGAAAAGGAAGGCGTTTTGGGGGGCAAAGAAGGGAAAGGAATGAATTTGATTCCATATGTTTTACTGCCAGGTGCCTATTGCCATATTCTACCTAAGCTAAAGATTGCTTTTACCATGTGCCTTGGACGTAGGCTTCCAAGTGCACTCATGCAATTTCAAGTTAACAAAAAACAAACCAACAAACAAACAAAAAAACTATTCTTGTCCCGAATGTATGTAATTTAAATACTCCAGGTAAAACCAGAAGAATGTTCTCAGAAAGTAGAGAACATGGTTTGGAGGGACAAAAATCACACTCCGTTTTACCTCCCTACTCCCTGGTTGTTCCTTGTAATGGCGATAAGAGGAAAAATCAGGCCAAGAGCCGGGAACCCAGAAGACTTCAGACTCATAGTGTCAATATCGCCTGAACGACCTCAGGAATTTTTATTTCTGTTTTGTAAAAGAATAGCAATAGTACCAGCTAATGATTGCTGGGCTTATCCGCCCTGCGCTGTTCTGAGTCACGGCAGGCATGTCCTCACTCCACACTGGCACCAACCACGTAAAGCAGGTGGCCGTCCTATCCACACTTCATACGTGGGAGAAACCTGAAGCTCAGAAGTCAGCCTGGCCGGCGGTGGAGCGAGAATGGCCAGTCAGATTGCATGCGATTCACCACCCTGTTCTACATGCTCATACAAGACCACGGGTCCCCAACCCCAGGATGATTTTCTGTTAGAGCCTACGTGTAATTTTTTTTTCCCTCCTGGGGACTCGTCACAAGCCCAACCCCACTGCAAGCTGGTCTGGTCTGGAGAGCGCTCCCCTGTGTCATTCCTCAACTTGGGATTCATTTTCACACAGATATTTACAATGCTGCCTCTGTCACTCTGTATAAGCAACGGGAAGATGTTGGTGCGGCTCAGAGGGACTTCAGCTCACGTACACACGGACAGACTGAGGACCTCTCTAGCGACAAATAGCTCAGAACTCAGATCTACTTACTGAGTCTCCTGCACTACAAAATTCCCAGACTGTCCATCCCCGAGGACTCTGGGGGACTAAATCATATCCTCCTCTGCATCACCTCCAGCCCCCAGGAACTGAGGGAGGAGGGACAGCAGGGTCCTGGGGCCCAGGCTTGGCATTTGTCAACACCATCTCTTGACTTCTCGCTAGTAGCCTAGGGAGTTACCTTGCTTTCTGTTGAGAGAACTCAGAGACATACACGACCTGCTCAAGGTCACAGTCAATAAGTGGAGAACTGCTATGCACAGCCAGCCTGAATCTCAACCCTGCAGGCCTTTTCTTTCCCACAGAAGGCACTGTCTAGTACCGGTCTCCTGCGAGCTCCCAATAAATGGGATTTGGATTGAACCAACTGCCTTTTATGAGTTACATCATTTCTCACTTAAGTAAAACAGCCTCCAGCGAAGAGAACATGGGGTGTGATGTGGGATCCCTAAAAACATACAACCTAAAGGAGTGAGCGGTTTTAGATCCTAGTTTATTTCTGAAAAAGAAACATTAATCTGAAAAATGAGACACACTTATAGAACATCCAGGTTTCTTTCCTTTTCTTTTTTTTTCTTTTTTTTTTTTGTTGAGGAATTTGTTTTGCTTTGGGTTTAGTTATCCCACCTGACCACGCTCACTTCTGTGCCACCTCAAGAGTGAGAACAGGCCTCTTCTGTGACTCTCTCCCATGGTGCCATTTTCCAAGGCACCGTGAGACCAGGGGGTACAACCCCCGAGCCCCAGGTGCTTAAGAGATAATTATTGAACAGATAGAGGGAAGAACGAATGAATGACTGAATGAATGAATGAACTAACAAACATTTACGGGGCATTGGGGGCAGTGAGAGGAACTGGAAAGAGGAATGCTGATATTTAGAGTCTCTTTTGTCATCTAACATTATCATAAGCTACCAAGGCCAGAAAGAATTTCAAGGATAATGTGGTTTTTCCAAACCTTTCCTTTTTCGGATGAGGAAACGAATACCCGAGTGGTTGAATGACTTGACCAGCATTATGTGGTGGCTGTGTGGCGAACCGGGGCCAGATGCCAGGTATGCTGGTTCCCAAGGGGTCTCCCGCTCCTTCACTTTCAAGGGAGGGATTAAACACCTTGCCATCAGAAAAATATCTGAAACTTTCATATAAGGATGGATTATACTGGTCTCTGCGTCACAGGATCACAGAATGCATATAGACATTTGTCTACTCTCTAAAAACTGTAATTGAATACAATTTGACACAAGCTCACTTAACAGATAGCCCTAATTTTGAATCAAAAGACTGAGCACACTGAGACCGAAGTATTACTTCTACCTCCTTTTTCATTCTCGTATCTTTTTCTCTTCTTTCCTGCTCTCCCCAAAGCCAAGGAAGCTGGGGCTTGAGGGCAATCAATGTCAGTGGATGGACCTTCTAAGTCCTCCCATCCTACCCCTTTATCTTCCTTAAGAGCCTCTTTATAAAAGGTAAGATCCTTACAAGGTGGTTGTGAGGTATAAATGAGATAATCCATGCAAGATACTTAGCATAGTGCCTGGGATACAGTAAATGGTCAACAAATGTTAGCTACTAATATCATTATGTGTATTCTAAACAGGTACTATGCTAGACTCGTCCGGAGCCAAAAAAATAAAATAAAATAAAATACACAGGACACAGCCTCTGTCCACACATGTGGGCAGAGATAGAGGTTTTCAGGGCAACTGATGAAATGCTCCAAGAATTCAAACAGAAAATGAATGTGTATTTCAAATAATGTGACCTATGAATATAAAATCCAAAAAAAAGGTCATTTCACATACAGATATCTCTCTGCTTTGTCCAGATTCCACTTAAAACCTATTTTTGCAAGCACTTTTCAGAACTGCTGATCATCCAAAACACTACTCAAGAAGAAACATCTGATAGATGACAGCTATCTGTGACTTTAGCACTGCTAGCGAGGTCAGCTCCTTCGCCTCAGCCAAATCTTCCCACCTCCTTCCACCTCATTTTCCCTTGCAGTTAAAACCAGAAGCCCAGGGCAGAAACTCTCTGAGGTATTAGGGCAATAACATCCTCTAATTCAATAAATTCTTTTTTGACATCAGTGTAATAACCAACTCCAAACACCACGAGGCCCCCAGTTCTCCTTCAGGATCTGGAGGTCAGCAGGCCCCTGTCGGGGGGGCCCCCCATGTTATACAAACCTATCACAGCGTCTACTTGTTGCTTTTCAAAAACATAATTTCACCCGCAAGTGTATTCGAACCGACATAACAATGAGCTGTATTATAACAGAATTTTTCTGTAATTATGTCAAATGTAGGACATTACTCCATTTGAAAAAGCAAAATTGCCCACCCACTGCAGAGTTTTCTTAGCATATGCTATTTGATTAACATCTTTTCTCGAATGTGAACATTCTGAATCACATTAGGGGCTCTAATTTAAAAAAAAAAACAAAAACACACAACTCTACAATTGCTAGCCAACCTTCTGACAGACGCATCTAGCTTTGCTGCCTGTTTTTTTAAATTTTGTTTCTTTGTTGTTGAAAAATGAGTCTTTTTGCGCTGGCCTTAGAGATTTAGAGGTATTATACAAATGAACTTATACCATTACTATGTTTAAGTGGACAGCAGAGAACTCAGCATTGACTAGATGGAGAGAGGCTTATTTAATATCTTTCATTTTTATTTTGTGAGCAGACTGCCTTTTTTCCTAATATCTGGTTTGAGGAATTAACTTTCATTTGCCCCCAACTAATTCCAGCATCTTGAACTTAGCCGTTCAGACAGCTTGTAGGACACTGACTCTATTTTCTGTCTGCCTTATACATCCCCTTCCTTCAGAAACTGCCCCCTCTCTGACTTCACATAATTCTCTAGAGACTGTCAATCATATATGTCTGCACACTTCCAACCAGACAGCTGGACCCAGGCTGTCCAAGCAGAGTGTTCTGGACTCCTAAACGCAGCATTGATGGGTATCCCAACAGGCATTAAACTCAAGCAAGGTCAAGCAGAGCCAATCAGGGAGCTTTACGGAGCACTGATACGGATCTCGGTTAAAGAACATTGTGCCTTTGCTCTAGAAGGTCTAGCTCAAAGGTCTTAGTAAGTAAGCCTTCGGCTACTAGTAACCATCGTTGCCACATGTGAGAGAGCTTGCCTAAGAATGGTGCTGACCGAAAGATGACAACAGATGGGGGTGGGAAGGAGGTCCTCGTGACATCATCTGAATCACTGGATCTACAGAACCCATCCCGTGCCTGATGCCAGTCCAGCCCTTTCACGCCTCAGGTAGGTATGTGAGCGACTATGCTACTTTGTCAGACAAAGCTGGTCTGAGATGGGTTGCTCCCAATAAAACTAAAAGGACCCTGGCTAATGTTTTCTTGGGTTCTGGGGACTTCTTTGCAGTTAACAGGACATGCTCTTCACTGCCTCGAAGCCTCAGCTTCTGTACAGTAGGAATTCTGTAAAATGGGAATCATAATATCTACCTCAAAGGACAGATAAAGAGTAAGTTGGATAATACACATAACAGAATGGGAGAACATATTTGCAAATCATGTATCTGATAAGGGTCTAGTATAGAAATTACATAAACTCTTAGAAACTGAACAATAAAAATAAAATGGCTCATTTTTAAAATGGCAAAGGGCTTGAATAGACATTTCTCCAAAGAAGATGTACAAATGGAGAATAAGCAATGAAAAGATACTCAAAATCATTCATCATTAGGGAAATGCAAATCACAACCATGATGGAACACCATTTCACACACACTAGGATAAGTAATAAAAAAGGATGGAAAGTAGCAAGTGTTGGCGAGGACATTGGTGGAGGAACCAGAACTCTCAGACGTGGCTGGTGGGAATATAAAATGGTGCAGCAGCTTTGGAAAACGATCTGGCCGTTCCTCAAAGGGTTAATTTAAAGGGTTACCATACAACCCAGCAATTCCACTCTTAGTTTTATACACAAGAGGAATGAAAACATACATTCACATAGAAACTTGTGAATGAATGTTCATAAATAGCATTATTCACAATAGTCAACTAGTGCAAACAACCCAAATGTCCATCAGTGGGTGAACTGACAAAATGTGGCATATCCATTCAATGAAATACTATTCAGCTACAAAAAAGGGAAAAAATTGATACATCCTACAACATGGATGAAACTTTTATGCTACGTAAAAGATACAAAGGTCACAAATTATATGATTCTGTTTACACGAAATGTCCTAAGAGGCAAATCCATAATGACGACAGCTGGGGGAAGGGAGGAAGACAAAGGGATGGCCAATGGATACGGGGTTCCTTTTGGAGAGTGACGAAAATGGTTTGGAATTAGATCGTGGTGATGGTTACACAACTTTGTGAATACACTACCAACCACTGCTTTGTATACCTCGAAAGGGTAAATGTTAAGTTATGCAAATGATACCCAATAATTAAAAGATAATCTCTGGTGATACAGATACGAGGCACAACTGATTCATTAATAATGACAACTATAATGGTTATCATTTAGCACCTGCTGTGTACAAGGCAATTTATACACACGATTTTGTTTAAACCTCATGACAGCTCTACGAAGTAGCTGTTACTTTCCTTGTGTTTAAGGAGTAGGCAACGGAGGCTCAGACGAGTGGTCCCGCACCTAGTTAAGTGGAGGAGTTACGATTCCAACACAAGTCTCTCTGACTTCGGAATTCAAGCCCTTTCCACCATACTACACACTTCATACAAATAGTCCTTTGCTGGATGCAGTAGGGACTCCTGGCTATGTCCCCTCTATCTAATCTCCCTTTCTTCGGTAACAGAACTCCATTTGATTTAGGGCAATAATGTGTTCAGCTCAAAGGCTCATCTTCCAGCCTCCACTACAGCCGCTATGGCTGTGAGCCTAAGTGGAGCCGGTGAGATGCAAGCTGATGTGCTATGTGGGGCTTTCAGCAAAGTGCCTTAAAATGAGCTAATCTGGCTCCAGGAAGACCCCTGTCATTCTTCTCCTCTTCGTCCATACTGCCGCCTGTAATGCAGATGTGATGGCTGATGCTCTGGCAGCCATTTTGGGTCATTAGGTAATATAAAGATGGCAAAGCTAGAAAGACAGAAACAGTCTGGGTCCCCGATAACCATGGAGGCACCATCTGGCTTTGGACTATCTCCAGACTTGTTTGGTCTGAGAAAGAGAAGGGAAAAAAAACCCTAACTGCTAATGTTATTTGAATTTTTGTTGATATGCTATTGAAATTTAAGACTAACTTGTACACTAGACCTACGAACATACTGAACCAACTAAGACTGAACCCAAAATAGCTAATCTCAAAAGTGGTCAAATTAGAAAAAAATCTACCAGAACCATTTCCCCCAACGTGTCCTCTACGTTTTAGATTTAGATATTAAGAGGCTCGAAGATTCTATTGAATTATTCTGAAGACAGCACCGAGGCCTGCTTTGTGAAGTTACAGATTCACCGAAAAGACCGGTCTCAATCTTCCAAGCACAGACAGTCCATGTTGCAAGCCCTTAAATGTCATCTCAGGAATTGCTTCAAAAAGACAGCCACAGAGGAGCCGTCTGGCTCCCAGGGAGCGGGTTTCCGAAGAAGCAAATTTATTTACACAACCATTGCACAATCTGGTTCAGTCAGGGAGAAGAGACAAGGCAGATTCCACAAGAGACGTCAGATGACCCAGCTCAAAGAATTCTTGGCTTGAAAGTCAGTGTTCTGCCCAGTCTACCAGAGGCAATCATTTAAAATTCCAGAATTATTTCCCCTGCCAGAAAAGCACACGGTAGTAGCCTTTCCACAATCGAAATAGAAACATTGTTTTGGGGTTTGCATCCTTGTTTACGTAAGATAGATGTTATATTTATCAGTCAGTGTATTAATTATAACCCAACAGCGTTGTGGGGTCAAGAACGGTTTTTTCTTTCCTTCCGTCTCATTAGGGTTAAGAATTCAAGCCACGATGACGTAAGTGAAGACGAAACCTTTGGAAGAAGGAAAAATATTTTTCCACTGTTTTTTTTTTTCCTGTAGTTTAACTGATATTGTACACACTGCGGATGGCGAGAGGTGGTACCCCAAATACTCCTGATTAAAGGAAAAAAATCTACTGTTATTTTATATTACAGACAGCATGCTATGTATGTGTGCGAGTAAATGATAGGAGTATTCAGATTAAAACTTAACTATAGTCCTTTCTCAAGACCTTGGGTTGAGTTTTAGCCTATTTTTTCTTTTTCTAAAGGTACACATCTCTCTCTCTCTCTGTCTCTCTCTCTCTGTCTCTCTCTCTCTCTCTCTCATTTTCTCTCCTCTTCTAGAACATAGGAACCAGGTGGCAAACCACACGGATCCCCAGGGAGCCCAATTCATCTCAACAAAGTCCGTGCACCAAAACTCATGCATTTTCATCACAGGAGCACCTCTCATGTCTCACTCGACCCCTGCTTCCTCTTACTTTACATTCATTTCTAACAAGTTAGGTGAGCTAGTTTTCAGGCCTTCACCGAACTGAACAGAGCAGTTATGTTGGGCGTAGTGAGAGGGGCTACCAAGAAAGGAAAAAAAAAAAAATACCATCCAAAAACTGTAGAAATTTGCTAACACACATCCCCACAAAAAAAAGAAATTCTAAATACATGTGCCTGCTAATGAGGGCAAATCATTCTGCTCAACGGATGCCAGCCTCAGCAAGAAGTGATATTCCAATGATGAACCTTTCTAATCAGGAGGCAGTTTGATGCACGATGCTGTAGTCCAGGCCCTGTGCCAGGTGCAGATCTCTTAGAAGGATTTTCAATCAGACCAGCAAAAATTACATGAAATTAAGACAAAAAAATCTAGTGCTCAAAGGCTTTGCAGAAAACGAAAATGTCTTAAGTGAAGCAGCCATGGCAAAGCTGAGCACAGATCAGGAGTCAAAAGACTTGGTAGCAAACCTGGACGCTGCCATGTACAAACCGCATGACACTAGGCGGAAGCCTCATCTTTCCTCATCTCTACAATGGGCTAACGACAGCTTCAGAGGTTCTCGTGGACACTAAACAAGGTAATATTTGTGAGAATACAACGTCTGTCTCCCATAAATGTTCATTCAATCCAAAGAACTGAAATTTTGCCTCCATGTGTGAATTTTCATTGTTGTCCACGAAACTATTATTACAATTATTAATTCACTTTGAGGATGTCAGTGCAAATCCAAGAATAACATGAGCCAGCAATGGGTATATACTCCTGGGTATATACTCAACAGAAATGCATACATATGTTCCCCAAAAGACACATACTAACACTCATAGAAACGCTGCTGTATATATTAAAATCTACGTAGAAAAGCTCAGGAAGAAAGTAACAACACCGTAAGCTCCCGTGGTAGCCACAGCTACACATCCACCCCTAGTCTTTATTCCAGCCTGTCTGTCTCCTGAATGTTACACATTTTATGCTTCTACCTTTCCATTGACTGGTATATTTTGTAGAACAATTTGACTTATTCTCTGAGGAATACAATGGAGTATAAATACATATAAACATGCGTACTCACTGACCTCCCACCCGCCCTCACACACACACACATACATAGAAGATTTCGTCCATGATTCTACAAAGGGGCCAATTCTTCTAGCCTGAAGATGGTCCTTCATTCTAGGACCTTCAATCCTCTGTCCTCTGAGCTTTCGGATCTTTGCCAAGGTTGATTCCAACACATGCATATTCATGGTAGAGGGAGATTAATATCAACTGATCTTAAGGAGGGAAAAGCTAAGCAGATTAAAGGAGGAAGAACATGGATATATTTAACACTTAGAAGGGAGTGGGTGAGGGACTTGGTGCTTTCAAATGTTTCTCATTTCGTCCTCAACACTCCCTGTACAGAGAGCATACCTGTGTGGACGGTAAGAACCTGCCCACCACCAGGTAGCTACTGAGCACCTGAATCCAGTTCTTCCGACTCCAAGTTCACTTCCCTTGCAACCGCACCACAGTTGAAGGCCGCCAGACAGAAAAGATTCACCATGAACCTGGGATGGATTTGATCTGGGAAGCAGTTTATGTTGTGGTGTTCAAACCCCGGATCCTTCTATTACTAACGCCGAGACTGCAAAGTTCTGGGATCCTGTTCTCACGTACTGCAGTCTCCCCTTCAGAAGGCAAAAAGGCATTTAGTTAGGGTCAAGATTCTGGTCTGTAGTGGCTACATTATTTAGGCATAACTGCTTTTTAATGAGCTTATATACCTATTGACTTTCATAAATTGCAGGTTTCGCCCCACTCAGCAAATTGCCTTCATCATCACCTGGTTCCCGCTGGGGAAGCAGCACGGATCTCAACGTCAGGCTGACCCGGTTCGAATCCCGGCCTGTGCCATGGTGCCTGGCTTCCACGGGACGTCCCCAACCCACCCCTGCCCCGCAGCCGAATGCATTCTGGCTTCTTTCCATACAAAGAGAATAAGGGCTACGATGATTTGTCCCTTAAGCGTAGCAGCCTAACTGTTCACTGAGTCTCCATCCACAAGGTGACTGGGATGACCTTTGACCTTCAAGGTGTCCACTCTAAAGGGTCATCCGAGGCCTCCCTTCAAGAATCCATCCCTGATCACAGTCTGCTTTGGGGTCTTGGCGACACTGACCCTCATGATCGACGGCCTTGCACGCCCTTCCCTGTTCCTTAACTGCTCCATTTTGCTGGCCTCGGCTACGGGGCTTCCCTGGCGGGCACTTGGGCTCAACAGGTAGAAAGGACCCAGGTCAACATCAGGGATGGTTCGTGGTTACTGGCCTGAGGAATGCAGGATCCAGGGGTTAAGAGCCCTGAGCATAACCACGGCTGGGAAGAGAGGCCCCATTGGGTTCTGGCTATGGCTGGGGGTGGGGTGGGGTGGAGTGGAGTGGGGTGGCGAAGCAGAGGAGGAAGACGAAAAGTAACGCAAGCAAAAAAAGAAAGAAATGGGGTCTCACTGGTTTCACTGGAGAGGATTTTGAAAGGTGCACTAGAAAAGCACAGGCCGGTGGAATTCAACCAGCAAAAAACAGAAGGAAAAAGATGAGAATGTTTATTACTGCCCCCCTACCCCCCGCCAACTGTTGCTCAGAGCTCTGCCTCGTCTATATCTCCTTGATCTCGTACAACCCCGTGATGTAAGATGACACCCATTCTGGGGAAACTGGAGCTCAGAGAAGCACTCGGCCTACAGCCTGACAAGCAGGCCTATGTGACTTTCAAGCCAGGACTCTCATTCAGATGTACCTGAGAAGCAAACGGAACACACAAATTTCGACTTGATCAGATGTCCTTGGAGGTGGCGCATAACCCACCCTTACCTCTGCCTCGACAGAGACACAGACACAGTCACACGGGACACACAAATCGAAGCATTATAATCTGTTTGGAAGTACAGTTTTTCTTCTGAGTCCTTGCGCCCAGCAAGTATGGGCTCCCAGAGGGATTAGGAGCCACTGGGCGTGGACACGTGGCCCCAAGGCTGGGCTGGGCGCTCCCCGGTGAGCCCACACGACCCCCCATCTCCGTGGACTCTGCACTGGGGCTGCTTTTTCTTCTGTTAGATCAGGAATTAAGGCAAAGGCGGACACAGATCTCAGTAGCCGGTGTGAGATCAGTGCTTGCTTCTTAAATTAAAAAAACAAAATCTCGTTTTCCACTCCCACATCTAAGTTCAAACGGGGAGAGGAGTGTGCAAGTTTCCTGAGAGCCACTGAAAAGAATCAGGCGTCTCAGGGTTGGGAGGACTTTGCCATCTTCTTTCCAGACACTCGTGCACACTCAGAGACAACACGGACCGACACACACACGCTCACACACGCCCAGTCAGAATCCCGAGTCTGCACAGCATTGACTGGCAGAGCCTGCAGGAGGAGGTGCTTTACTAAAGATCCATCGCTTATTATTTACCCATAACACCTAAAGTCTGCGGGCTTCTGTGCGAGGTGTTCCAGGTGTGAGCAGAGCAAGGCTGAGCTGGGCTGTCGACAAGCCTACATACAGACAGACAACCAGAGAGTATGCAGGTGGCCCGCCACCCACCTGCTCCCTCCCTTGTCCTGCTCTGGACTCCAGGGGCCTGATATGCTCCCAATACTTCAAGGGCTCCTGGGTTCTTGAGCTCTTGGGGTCCTGGTTGGCTTCAGCTGACAGGATGTTGGGAAGGCAGCTGGGGGAAGGACACATAAGGAGGGGGCTGTTCCCTTTCTCTCCAGGCTCCTGGAGAGCTGAGGACCACCACACACTGTCCTCTGGGGCTTCTGCTCCCCACAGGCATCCCCTCCCCAGAGGCATCCCCTCCCTCATCCCTGCCGCCCTTCAGAGGAGCCCGGGGTACCCCGCCGTGGCTTGTGGTTTCCCGACCTGTCGCCCACACGTCTCAGACAAGTCCTTTATTCAACTCTGCTTAAAGGATCCTATTTCGAGCGTGCCATCTGCTTCCTGCTGGGACCTGGCTGATCCACAGAGGCAGAGTCAACAGAGAACGGCAGGACATGCAGAGCAGGACCGGGGTCTAGCTGTGTGGGTCGTGCATCCCGGCTCCGTCACTTACTATCTCTGTTAGCTCGTTAATCTTCGGTGTCCACCTCTGAAAAACGGCGTTCATACTGGTGCCTATTTCATAGGGCGGCCACGAGGACCGACTGAGATGACACGATTGGGTCGCCTAGCTCGGTGTCTGGTACTTCATCATCAGTGCTGAGAGACACCGTTAGTTAGTTGTGCAGTCCCTTCAACATAGTGAGTGCCCAATGCACATCTTTTGAATGACTGAGTGTTCTGGGGACGTGGAGATGGGACAGGGCAACAGTAAAGAAACAATCAGGAAGGACTGCCTGGAGGAGGTGATGCTGAGAGTAGGAGTTCGCCGGCCCAATGGCTGGCAAAGGGTGTTCCAGGCAGAGGGAACGGCAGGTGCAGGTGGGTGGGGGCCTGACCCATGCATCAGACGTGGGGCGATGCACAAAGAGTAAAGGACCTGTGCTGGGAGAGGCAGGAGCCGAGGCCAGAGAGGGAGGCAGGCAGGCAGGGGCCGTCGAGGACATCACGTCTCAGAACCGGTCTTTGCCCTGAAGGCGAGGGGAGCTTCTAAGCTGGCAGTGGCTATGAACGGGTTCGATGCTGAGCAGGTTCTATCTGGCTGTGATGTTGGCCCTGGCCTGGGCACAGCACAAGCACACAGTAGGGGCTTTGAATGCCTGTCTCACACAGTGAGATCCTCCCTTCCCTACGATACACGCGCCAACACATCACGCGCCATGATCCGGGCCACTCTCCAGTCCCAGGTCTCCCTTCACACCCCTCATTGGCTCTCGTGAATACTATGTCTGTCTGTGGAATAGTAAAAAAAAAAAAAAATTTGGTCTTTGTCCCCAGGTCCTGGCACAGAACTCCTGACAACCTTGGGATCCTTGGAATGCTGAGAATGTCGTTTATAGGTTAATAAGATGATTCCCAGGTAGGGGACTAAGTCCCCTCAGGACAGTGACCAGAAAGGCCTCCAGGGAGGGGAGGAGGCTGCAGTTCAGCCACCAGTGGCCAATGAATGATTTAACTGACCCGGCCTATGTAATGAAGCTTCCATAGAACCCCTAAACTAGGGGGGTGACCACAGCAATGCACGGGGAGGGCGGGAGCCCGGAGTGGGCATGCAAGCTCTGTGAATGCTCACTCACACCTGCATTGTAGGCTTT
The DNA here is from genome assembly GCA_004027375.1 of Macroglossus sobrinus. Taxonomy (NCBI): domain Eukaryota; kingdom Metazoa; phylum Chordata; class Mammalia; order Chiroptera; family Pteropodidae; genus Macroglossus; species Macroglossus sobrinus. The sequence continues at coordinate 5,938 of PVKZ01007451.1, read as the reverse complement.
ATAATAAACTGGAATTCATAAGCAAAGTGTTTCCTGAGTTCAGTGAGTCATCCTAGCACGTTATTGAACCTGAGAAGGGGATGTGGAAACCTCCAATTCATAGCCTGTCAATCAGAAGTAGCCCCTGGGACCTGCTACTGGCCCCTGATGTGGGGCCAGTCCAGTGGGACTGAGCCTCTCACCTGGGGGGGGGGGCTGTGACAAATCTGAGTAGTTAGTGTCAGAACCGAATGGATCATCAGACACCCGTTGGTGTCCAGAAGATTGGAACCTTGTGTGGGGACAGAAGTGGTATAAGAAAAAAGACACTGCACCTATGAACACTCTACCTGATGGCATGCGCTGGACACACCCTCCCTCCTTCCGGCAGTGGGACACTCCCAGGCCCCACTGCCCAGCTGACAGAGGAGCACCGCACTCGTCTGGGCAGCTGTGTCCTCACTGACTCAGCCGCTGATTCAACTGTCCCTCTGGGCAAGGCAGCTGGAGACACTTGGGACCCGCCAGGCGCCACACCCCGTGCGTGGAGCAGTGGCCTTGCTCCTTGTCCTCTGGCTCAGAGGTGCAGACATTGGGGCTGACTAGCTAGGAAGCCTGTCCCTGTGCCAGTGAGCCTGACACCCTGGTCCAAGCCGTGCCTTGACACTGGACGAAAGCCAGGAGGCTGTGAATCTTGAACCACCGGGACCAGCAAGGGGAGAAAACCAAGCCAGCTGAGAGGAGGGCATGGCCAAGAGGACCTACTATGCACCAAGCACTGTACTAAGTGCTTTCACAAACTGGTCAGTGTAATCCTCACCGCAGGAGGAAACTGAGGCAGACGGTGGCTTGCCCCACAGCAAGAGTGTTAGACTGTGAGTCTCCTAGTGGTTACATACATAGACCTGTAACTGACACAGGGACCAAGTCCTGATGACCCCAGTGGCATCCCTGGATCCAGCAGTGCCTGAAGCGAGCTCTAGTCTTAGACTTGTTTTTGTTCTGGTCCACTGCTTGCCACTGAAAGGTGCCCAGCCGACACAGATCAGTAGTTCTCCAAAGATGTGAAAGGACTTGCCCAATTTCCCCATCACTGTGGGTACCGCAGAAGGACGGAGGTCTCCTGGGTCCCCTCCAGGACTGATCACAGTGACTGCCCTTTGTGCACAGCTCACGCCGATCTATCCTCTCATCTGAGCCCCTGGGAAGGGGGAGCCACAGTCCTCTACGATCACATGTGCTGAGGATGAGGCAAGTCGATGTCTCATCATGCTCCCTCCAGGTCCTGGCAGGGGCTTGATCACCAAGTAAGATAAAGGCAATCGAAGGTCGATCAAAGTCTCAAACCAGACAGGACGCGCTCTCGGGGGAAATGGAATGACTGCAAGTCACCAGCGGGCAAAGTCTGCTCCCACTGAAGGAAACACACACACCGACATCGCCTTCCCCTCTGGGCACAGGCAGATTTGCCCAGAGGACACACGGAGAGGGAGGGAGGGGCGATGATGACAGCTTTTCAGATGCCACATCAAAGCCGTCAGCATCCCTCTGCAGCGTAGGAGCTGGCCTGCGGACAAGCCCTCACTCTGTGTCATCACAGTCACCCTCCCTCTCCTGTACGCAGAGAACCCCACTGCTGGGCAGAGGCAGAAGAGCATGGAGTCAAAGGCCTGGGCCTCGGAGAGGTGTCTGTCACCACCTGGGGGACTTAGGCAAGTCACGCTCTCGCTTGTCGCATCCCTCAGTGGCTCCCCACTGCCCGGTCATTCGTTCATTCAACATTTACTGCGTGCCTGCTAGGTGCTAGGCACTGTTCCAGAAGCTATGGATAGTGGTGTGAGCAAGACCGAGATGGTCCCCACCCTCGTGGGAGTTATAATCTAGTGAGAAAGACAGAGGCTGACACGGATAAAAGCAAGATGTTCTCTGTCTGTCTGTCTGTCTCTCTTAGACACACACACACACACACGCACACCATGGAGAGTTACATGGAGAGTCTCTCTCAGGAGACGCACAGTCAGGAAGCTGGCAGAATTGGGAGGAAGTATCAGGGAAGGCTTCCTGGGGGAAGAGTCCTTTGAGTAAGAGTTAACCTGGAAAAAGAATCAGGGACCAGGGTGCCAAGAGTGTTCCCGGCAAGAGGCAGCATGTGGGAAGGCCCCAGGAATGGAGAGACTAGACTTCTTTAAGGAACCAGGAGAACTCGAGTCTGGCTGGAATGTCGGCAAGGAGAGGCGAGTGGTAGAGATGCAGTGAAGAAGTGGCAAGTCAGAGGAAGGGGGGGGGGAGGGTGACTAACAATGACCTGAGGACAAGGAAGCCAGTGGCAGGGGCCTCTCCAGGGCTTGCCTGGGAAGCAACGGCCAACCCCCTTCTGGATCACCCTCTCCACCCATCCAACCGCTGCCTCTGCCAGGCAGGTGCTGCTCCGATGGAAAAGGCACAGGCCCCGGGGGCTGCTGTGCCCAACCCCAGGGGCAGAGACCCAGGCCCACAGTTCAGAGTCAGCTGGAGGTGAGACGCAGGGGCCTGCGGTCCACGTTCTGGCTTTGACCCGATGGGATGGGCTGAACAAAGATGCTTGGAGCAGTGGACAGGAGCCAGGGACCTGACTTCAATTGCACACCAATGCGGGCGGGAGGGGTCCCAGAGGGGAGCCAGATGCCGCTGCGGATGGAGGTGTGTGCTCGAGGTGCCTTTCACAGAGCCTCAGCGGCACAGGGACCACCCCAAGGAAGCCGACGGGGGACTTGAGTCGCTGGCACTTCCCACCCCCGGTCACGTGACACTGTGTGTTTGCCTTGCCAGCACCCAGGGCCTTTTCTCTGGTGACTGCACTCCAAGTGCCCACTGGGAAAGCTCCCCTTTCCAGCCCTCCGTCCCCTCCTCTGGCTCCGAACAGTTGGGGCACGTGGGTCTGTCCTGTCAGAATCCTTTGCCCACAGCAATCGGGACCCGTGACCCAAGTTGCACCGATGGGAATCGATTCAGAGATTTTGCGAGAAATTCCAGGAGGAAAAGCTCTCTATCTCCTGGGGTCGTTCGACTGGAGTTGGAGGAAGGTGCTTCTGGAAGCCACGACACAGAGGACCCGAGAGTAAAGCCAGCGTAGGGGGACACACCACTGAGATGAGGCAGCGAGAGAGAGAGCCAGTGCTGAGACAGAAAGACAGAGACCGAATCTGTGTATCCAATCACCCCTGGGGGCAGGGTTGGCCTCCACGCCCGACCACTGACCCCTCTGCTGCGTGAGCAAGGCAATCCTCCGACTGCTGAAGCCAACCTGAGCTGGTTTTCTATCACCCAAAGCTAAAACTGTGCGGGCACACACGGGAACACACTCCCTCGTGCTCTGAGCCATAGCTCTGAGCCCCTGCCAGCCCCCACCTTAGACCTGGTGCGGGGGAGGATGGCATGGGGGAGGCGGGTCACGAGAGAATTCAGGCCAGCACGCCTGCCACAGGCCTGAGCACAGAGCCTTGCGCTCGGCACACACACTGTCACTCACAAATTTACTGGTGCAAACTCCACGTCCAGCCTCCCCTCTCGCCAAATCCGCACAGTTTGGCAGCTTCTGACACCTGTATCTCTCTCCCTGGAGAAGCAGCCAGAAGCAGGTCTGCAGCTCGGGAATCTAACCATCATCTCGCGGCTGATGAAGAAGCAGAGGCAAGCGAAGAGCCGGGCAGGGCTCCCCGCAGCCTGGCGAGCTAAGGACCCGTCTGCAGGGACTCTGCAAACCTCTGCTTTCAGTTCCGCGGCCCAGCCCCGAACCGTCAGCCCACCCTCCAGCCTGGCAGGGCCTTCCTTACTTTGCGAGCCCTGCCATGTTCGTCGTCGTTATCGATTCTCAGGAAAACCCATGTCGTCGCTTTTGAGCACCAAACCCCAAATATCCGCAGAGAAGCCCTGTCAGGAGCTTGGGGCCCCTGTGGGGGGGACCCGCACTTGTCATTGCCCTTGGTGTTGTAACAGAGAAGACGGCTCTCAACTCGGCTCTGTAAAAGGCGTTGTTAGCTCCCAGCTTCCATCTGAAACCCAAATCGCATCCGCTTTGCCGAGGACCGGGTACCCGAGGCTGCTGCTTCCCCTGCGATGGATGGATTGACTTTGTCAGTCCTAACGTTTTGGGGAAACGAGAAAACAGAGACCAAGCTCTATGGAAAAGCCCAGGCCTCATCCGATTTTTTTTTTTTAATTGAGGAAACATCGGTTAATGATCGATCGCACGTACGTTTCAGGTGTGCCGCGTTCTAATTTGATACCTGCGTGCACTGCGGTGGGCTCAGCCCCGAAAGCCTCCTTCTATCCATCGTCACACATCTGCCCCGGCTTTACCCGTGAGGCCTCTGCTGGCTCCACTTCCCCTCAGGGAACCACCAATCTGCGGTCTGTATCTATGCGTTTTTCTTTTGTTTTGCTGACTTGTTTCTATGCAATTTTCCATCACCCATAGACATATGAGGGCCCGCCTTGCCTGAGGAAGGATTCTACAAGTCAGCTGATGCTCACGGCCAACTCAGCAGGGGCCACTGATTCGATTTCAACTCCACTATGTGTTTACCGAACACCTACTATGTGCCCGGCTCTGTGCCAGGCACTGGGGTGACATCTGTAGGCAAGAAGCCATCACCACTGCCCCCTGGGGGCTTGTGGTCCGGTGGGGGTGGCACGCATGCACGAGTAAACACACAGATAATTCCAGATTGCTACACACGCTAGGAAGAAGACATCCAGAAAGAATGAGGTGGCAAGGGAAAACCTGTCTGAGAAAAGTGCATTTAAGCTGAGACTCCAGGAAAAGAGCTGTCACTCTTGTGAAGAGCAGAGGGTGAAGGGACAGGAGGTGCAAGAGCCCCACAGGCTGAGAAATGACAGGAGGCAGGGTCCAGAGACAGGCCCGCACGTGCCGAAGGCGAGGACGGGAAGAGGGAATGGCGTCGGCCGACGAGGATGCCGGGGTGGACCACGCTGGCCATGGTGAGGACTCTGGGCTTGAGTCTGAGTAACACGGGCAGAGGGCATTGGAGCCACTGCTGGGTTTTAAGCGGAGGCACAGCAGCTCATTAGGGAGAAGTGGGGAGAAAAAATCCACGTTGGATGCATTAAGTTTTGAGGTGCCAGCTCGACTTCCGATGAGAGAGATCAATTAGGCATCTGGGATAATCAAGTCCGGATCTCAGAGGATGGGCTGGAGATATAATTTGGAAGTAGTCGGCATACAGATGGTCTTCAAAACCATCTGAGGTTGGCTGGGATGGGGGGCGACCTACTGTGAGACGGAGAACGAGGGCAGAGGCACGAGAAAAACAGGATTTTGAGACGGAAGGAGTAGTCAGTTGGGTCAAATGCCTTCTGGAAGCTGAGCTGATTGTAGGATAAGTCCGAAGGTTCGCGATCTGGGGGTGGCGTGGAGGAGGGCTTATCTCGAAAGGCTTTCCTTACAGCCGAGGGAAGATGCAGGGACATAGCGGGTAAGAGCGCGAATTTCACTTTGGCCATTTACCAGCACCGTGGCCTTAGACAACTTCGCAGACCTCCACCAGCTTGTCTTCACGATGGAAACAACAACAGAACCTGACTGCTGGCCTCCGGAATTACGGGACGATAACTTCCTATTAAGCCTATTGTGGTACTTTGTCACTGCAGCCCCTGGAGACGAATACGATATTGTCTAATCTTTTAGCTCCATCAGGACAGAAGCTATGTTTTGCACATCTTGGTATCCCAGAAGCCGACACGGTCCCTTGTACAGAGTCAGTGTCCAGACAATGTCAGGTGAGTGAGCAAGTGAAAAAATAAAGTGTCAACTCAGTAGGAGGAGAAGCCTTGTGTTTTATCTCTGCTAAGAGACTGGAGCAAATTAGGTGCTGGAGAAATACTTGTAGAATTAATTTTTTAAATGAATGGATGATGAGCTCAGGAAGACTTTGTGGTGAGTTTTAGTCATCAATTTCCC
>PVKZ01007450.1:0-23020 GCA_004027375.1 Macroglossus sobrinus | reverse complement strand
TGTGCCTTGGACGGCTGGAGATTTGGAAACTGTGGTGCAGCCCCATTAGCATTCCTGCTCTGAGGAAATATCAGTCTCCCTGGTGGCTCCCCCACTGCCATCACGTGGGCTCAGTCCCCAGCCTCGTTTTCAGGGTTGCCTTGACCCCTGAGTGTCAAGACAAAGGTCTTGTACAGGGAGTGTTCTGCTCTTATCAAGATGATCGAGACTGCCCTTTGAAGAGGCCAGAGTCGGGACAAGTCACGGCTAACACTTTTGGCGGAGGGACCTCCCCTCTTCCAAATGCCTTTGAGTGTGATGGAGCTCTTCCGTAAAGCCTCCTCTGCTACTCACAGAAAAGTTCTAGAAAAATTCTAGAGAGCATCCGTCTCTCTCTCCTTTTCCACAGTCCTCTTGACATTTTTTTTTTCTCTGCTGGTAGCATAGAGCTTACGTTCCAGGCTACAAGGGGAGACAGAGTCACACGCGAATAAGTTCACCAACAATAGGATCACATGATACAACAGGGCATGAAAGAATAAGATAAATTCACCAACCAGATCGTTACAATGTATCATAAATGCTGTAATGAAACAAGGATCTAGATGGGAGCAGGAAGGGGAAGGGCAATATCACACCCCTCCACACACTTTCCTGAGGGATTCCTCCATGCCCGGCTAATCCTCACCATGACGCCAGGGGGCCGCCATCCATGTCAAATTAAGACACCAACGTGACCAAAGCTGAGAAGGCTGGAGAAACTGACCCAAGCCAACTTAGATGCAACAAGGCATAGGACAAGGAGTTAGTTACTCCTTTCTCTGTCACTCAAGAGAGCACACAGAATACAAGTGAATGAGGGAGGTCTTTTCTTTGAGGGAACCGCTTACCCTAAAAAAAGGTAGCGTGCCTGAAATTTTGAGAGGAAACCACAGTTCAGTTTCTCCGTCAAGAGTCCCTTGAGTTACTTTTTTTTTTTAAAGCTTAAGTATGAGTCTCAAAACACCTCAAGTTTGCATGCTGTCTCCACGTCCTAGTTCTGCAGCCTTGTCCCCAAGTCCTTTAGCTCTAGGTTGATCGGTGGGTCGAGAGCCTGTTTTTGTTTTGCTGAACCAACCAACAGGCCTGACAACCACCCAACGTAGTCTGAAAGAGGGCATGTCTGGGACACTGGTGTCCCCCAGAGGCTCCCAGGAATGGTGACCACCGTGCACACCAGCTCTGCTCCACTGCTGGAAGAGATCCTATGAAACTTCAGAATCTTGTTCATTTCCAACAAATGCAACCAATGTATGGCACTTATTGAAAGTCAAAGACAAGTTACCCAAACTGGAAGCAGTAAATTAAGCTTTCTTATCGACGGAGAACACTTCCTACGAGAGGATAAAATATGGACCCAGAAGGATGAGTCGACACTGGTTCTGGGCCATCACATATTTCTCTTCCTCCTCCGTACAATGGGATAACAGCAGTACCTGCCTCACCAGTTGCTGTGTTTTGTTTTGTTTTGTTTTGGTGGTGGGGGGGAGAGAAATGCAACAACTTTATTGAAAGAAAAGTGCAATAAAATTTGCTGAAAGCTTAAAAGGAGGAACTTAGACACCTCCCCTCAAGAGAAGGACCAGGTGCAGAGTAGACTCTTTCTGGACGTTGTAGTTGGACAGGGTGCGCCCACCTTCCTGCTGCTTCCTGGCAAAGATTCAGCCTCTACTTGTCCAGGGGGATGCCCTCTTTGTCTTGGATCTTGGCCTTGATGTTCTCAATCATTTTGCAGGGCTCCACCTCCAGGGCGATGGTCTTCTCAGTCAAGGTATTCATGAAGATCTGCAGGCCCCCTCTGAGGCGAAGGACCAGGAGTCCACTAACTGCTGTCAGCACACGGCTGCGACCAACACGTGACAATGCAGATCTTAGTGAAGACCATCACTCTGGAAGCAGAGCCCAGTGACACCATCGAGAATGTCAAGGCCAAGATCCAAGACAAAGGGGGCATCCCCCCGGAGCAGCAGAGGCTGATCTTTGCCAGGAAACAGCTGGAAGGTGGGCGCACCTGTCTGACATCAACATTCAGAAAGGTTGCTGCATCGTAGAATGCAAATCTTTGCAAAGCTGAGGCATGCTGAACATATGGCGAAAAGCTTGTGTTCACTAAACTAAAAGGTTTCTGGGGTTCACTTTTTTTTTTTTGCAATTTACGATTAAAAGAGATTACAAAATATTGGGAAATGCTATTTTAAAAACAAATCTTTGCCTAATTTCGCCTTCCCTGTAATAATGGTCTTATGTTATCGACTTAGAATCAAAATCACGACAATCGAGCCTTTTTATGTAGTCTTTGAAAATACATCTCTCTCTTAACAGTTCCAACTACAGGGCTTGAAAGAGAGAAGGCCAACACCACCATGCTACTAAGTGACATTTCCAAGAGCTTGATCCCCATACCAAGGTGGTCACCAGTAAAGGGGATTCTGAGTAAGTACAAACTGACAGATTTGGGGGCACTCTAGACTAGAAGCTTTTCGTCACCAATCGAAGCCTTTGGTTTTCAACCATAAGAGGCCATTATCAGGTGCAACCATGTGCCATGCAATTCCGAATTCCTACTGGGCGAGGCCCTGGCAGGAACGTAACTGAAGCTGTAATGAAGATGCACAGCCTGGGCTATGTCAACGCGCCCTTCGGGACACTGAGGCCAAGATGCAGGACTGAATGTGGGGTCAACGGTTCTCACCCAATGTACAGTCTTCTGTTACATGGAACAGTAGCTCTCACTTGTTCATGGTTTTATTGCCCACGGCCCAAAATATTAAATGAAAAATTCCAGAAATAAATAATTCCTAAGTTTTAAATCATGCTCTGTTCTGAGAAATAATAAAATCTCTCCCTGTCCAGCTCCATCCGGCTGGGGACATGAATCTCCCCGCCAGTTAGTCACTCAGTAGCCAGCTAGGCTATCAGATTGGCTATCGCTGTGCCCTTCAGTGCTTGTGTGCGAGTCACCCTTCTCTTACGTAATAATGGCCCCAAAGCCCAAGAGTAGTGATGCTGGCAAATTCGGGTATGCCAGAGAAGACACAAAGCACTTCTGTCAAGGGACAAGGTATGTACAGAGAGGATAACACATAGAGGGTACGGTTTGGTACCCTCTGAGGTTTCAAACAGCCGCTGGAGGTCTTGAAACATATTTCCTGAGAATAAGGTGGTGGTGGGGATAACTGTGCTAATACTGATCTATTTTTTATTGGGACTCCAAATTTGGGGACTTCAAAATGGTGTGCCAAAAACACCAAAGTGAGTGATGAGGGCACTTTTCACACATGCCATGCCTTCTTTCAGAAAGAGCTAAAGTAAGTGTTTCATATTCAGTCAAGTTGGGCTGATTATTCAGGGAAGGAGAAGGAGCAGTGTAGCCTTACTCACCAACTCATTTACACATTTTACTGGAGGGCGCCAGATAAAACTGGCTTCCTACCCAGCGAAAAGGAGCAGGCAGTCAATCCATCCTCCTTTTCTAGGCATGTATCTAATAACTGGGCAGTCCTCACTTAAATGAAAAAAAAAAAAAAAACCTGCAAACTTTACTGAAGAAACCCAAATGTGAATAGAAAGCAGATGATTAATAGCTTACACTCAAGAGATTTCCAAGGATTCTTTGAAAAGTCATTGTCATATCAATATTTAAATACAACTCAAAATGAGTCATGTTTAAATAGGCCTATCGTTTATGCCGCACTTCAGACATTTATCAGAAATTACGAACAGTTCGTGGTGCCAGAAACTAGGGTAACTGCCTGGAGACGGTGTGATGCAGGAAGAAGAAGAGATGGCAGGAAATAAAGAAGAAAAGGAGGGTCAAGTTCAGATGTGAAACGGCAATAGCTATACTTAGGACATTCGGTTGGTACCATTTGGGGTGGTTTTACTCCTGGCTTCCATGGATTCCATAGAAACCCAAGACCAGAGTATCACATGCCCATCACAGACGTTTAAAGGTGTCTACACACGGTTCCAAAGCTTGACATTAGTCTCCGCAAACACTTAACTACATGTTCCAACAAATACACATCAAATTATTTCCAAGATAAACATCAGTAGGTGTTAGTTGAAAGGGAAAGAAGGGAGGCTCAAGCTTCTTCAGTTTCTTTGAAGTTTTATTTCGGTTTCAATAAAAACTCAGGTAGCCAGCCACATAAACTGAGTCAGCTGAAAATAGTGACCACTTTTCCTGTGTTAGAGGGCTGAGGTGATGAAGAACCGCACTGGAGTGAGTAAGAAAAAGGGAAGTCCAGTGCTTTTCTGACAGAAAGAGAGCAATTTAAATAGAGAAGAAATAGAAAGGCACCTAGGCAACAGAATAGATATAATTCACGAAAACAGTTCACATCACAAACCAAGTACAGGGTCAGCTGAAGTGCCAAACTGCTTAGATGCATCCAGAAGAGAATGTGACCAAGCACTGAGAAAAGACAATAATAATCCCTCAAATAAGCATTTATATAGTTAAACAGCCTCAGCACACGCATTATGGTTCCCACTAGTCTGGAGACACTACAAGTACTTTAGATACTCCTATGAAGGGGCCGGGACACTGAATCCTCATCTACACCCCACATTTCCAGAGATCCATACCCATAATGCCTGCAAGGTCAGCCACAGACGGAGGTAGTTTTCCTTCCTCAGAATGAAAACCATCCATCACTCTTACTAAGAACCGAGCTCTGGTCTGTATTTGAATTCAGAGAAGCATTCCAGACGAGCTCTGGTCTGTGTGTCTCCATCAGGAAGCCTTCCTTCCAACACCTCCAGGAAGAAGTCTTGATTGTTTACTGCAGTCTGGGCTGGAAGATTCCCTTAACACGCTTTCAAGATACACGGGAAAATTCCAGCTTTTTGAAAATTTCAGGGGAATTACAGAGTAGCACAAACAGCTCTTCTGATACACCGAATGGTGATTTATTTACAAGACTGACTTTCTTAAGACGGGGATGGAATTAAAAGTGTGCATTACTCACCACACTTGAACTACTCAACATTTAGGTATTAGAGTTTATAAAGACTTGATAGAAATCTCTAATTTCTCTTATTAAAATGTTTGTTTTTTATAAACAATGAATGAAATTTTTTTTTGCTTTTCTCCCCCAAAGTAGACTACATCTCAAAGGTTCATATTGAGCAGTTTACTCTGGGTTCTGGGAGAAACAACCATCAAGCAGACAGGCTTCTTCTATGTCCAAGTCGTTTGTTTCCCTGTGGGGCTGAGAAGGCATTGGTTGTCCATCAGCCATGACAGATGACAGGTAGTTGAAATCAGCCTGGAAGGCGAAGGCTAGAGGAATGATAAGGGATTGGTGGCCAACCTGCTCCAAGTTTGTTGAGAGACTTCGATTTAAAAAACAAACAAACAAACAAACAAAAAACCATGTTCAAGCATCCCAGCTACCTCTGTAAGCTTTTTGCAATTCAGGAGTCAAGAAAAATCACTACTTAATGGCAGAAAGGACTAAATGCGTAGGGAAATACAGCTCCTATGACAAAATAATAGAAAACTAATCCATCAGCTTTAGCACTGCATACTTACTCAATCCACAAAGAAACATCTTTCAAAGTAGGCTTTCTCAAAATAAAATGTTTTCTTTGGACAGAGACACTCTTTTTCATCACATGTCACATGCAGCTTCAGAGTCATGTCCATGCACCCTCAACTTGTGTCCCCACAGACCTCTCTGGAACCAAGGACGAGCACCATTCATTCCTTGGGTTCAAGGACTAACTTTGCTAGATTTGAAGGACCCTGCAAACCACCGTGTGCTCTTCTTGAAATCTTAAAGACAAGAACAGCAGCAATTCTTCCCTGTTTCTCCGACTGAGTGGCCTGTCTGGAGGCAGTCAGGCTGGTAGGAGGGCACACCTGCTGGGGACAGGCCCCTAAGTGGTCTTTCAATTACTATAAGGATGCTGCTCGAGACACAAAGGATGCTATGTTCTCTCTGTGTTCTAAGAAGCAGCTAGTCTTAGAAGGCTGTTCTTTCCATTTAAAATCCCAAAGAACTTTGTTTTTGGTGGAAGTTGAAGACATATGAATGTCTTTTCTATCTAGTGATTAAGATCGTAAGTGAAATCAATCCTGAATTCTATAGTCTTGAAAAAGTGATATTTACATAAAACTATTTAAATAATACCAATGAACTTGGAATATCTCACATGGCTTAGTCATGAAAGAGGTGAATCGGATAGCAAAATAAAGGACAGAATTGATGAGTGATCCAAGTAGTTAATGTCATGACTATCTGCTAGTCAGTACGTCTGTTCCATGTCCTCTACGCACTGACACTCGTCTCACTGAAATTTCTGGTGTACTTGTTTGCCTTCACTAACTGTAAGCTCCTTAAAAGGAAAGAAATAGGCCTTTGCATCTTCCAGACCATTCAATAAACAAACATTAATTGTGCAATATTTTGATGTAGTTTGTATTTCCCCACGTTGCATTTAACAGAGTAGAAAAACTCCATGTGGTTTGCTCATTGGAACTGCTTTTAAAAGACTTGGTCTTATATATGGAGACAGAAGGAAATCTAAGTCTGAGTGATAAACACAATACCTTTATACATACAACTGAACTATCAAAATGATACACTTGCAACTTATTTGATTTTGTCCATCAATGTCACCCGAATAATTTTTAATTTAAAAAAATCAATAAAAGGCTCAGTATGAGAAATACATTTACGAAAGCCACTGATCTTTAAATAAAGAATTATTTCATGACAAAAGCAATACTTACACCTTTTTTTAATTATGTAAAATAATGTTTTACTTACAACATCAAATGAATAAGTGTACATCGTGTCTGTCGAACCCACTAACAAATTTGTAGAGCAGAAACAGAACCATCTTCACACTACTGAAGGGGGGTGAAGTATGTACCTGCAACTGTGAAAGACTGAGGCCCCCGGAGAACCTTTCCTGGAGGTCAGAGATGTCAGAAGCTGAACATCTATACCAGTCATGCCTTGGGCTTCCTTATGGCAGCCATGACAACTTTTCTGTTTATATTCCCCAGTTTTGAAAACAAAATGAAAGCTTCCCCCTAGCAAGTCATATCAGAAGGTAAAAAAAGAAAGAAAATATCCTCCAGTAGGTGGCTTGGAAATACACCTCAAACTATGTGTCAATCATCCAGTTACTCATTTGTGTCACAAACTGCTGCTCAACCATCAACACCAGGTCATTCCAGCTAATTACCTGCTGCGAGTTTGCCAACTACGACCTGCGTCAAGGCTTCAAAACAGAACACAAAGTTTGGTATGGTGAGTTAGGAACACTAAATAGTACGTAAGATAAAAAATTAACTGCAAAGAGCTATCCCTGCCCTTTCTAGTTTACCACTCAATTTACATCAAACGGACTTGACCCTGTGGAGTAGATGACCCATAGTTGTGCACCTCCTTGTCCTGATAACCAGCACCTTCAGATCCACATGGAAGGGCCACCCTGCATGCTGGAGCAAGAGGGCATCAAGGGATGGAGAGGGAGCTAAAGGAGTCACAGCTGCGGACAATAACACTGGCTTATCTATAAACTGAATTTACTTAAAGTGAGACCATTTTGAGACAAAGTATTGATTCAACACTAAAAGTAGCCAGTGTTGATGGTATAAATCACGCAGGTGGTAGGAAAATGCCTTACACTCCAGCTCTGCTCACAGATGTCAACCACAAAGATTCTGCAATCACCTCGACTTTAACCACACTCTTAACGTGTAAAAAAAAAAATTTTTTTAATCTTACTAAAATAAAATTTTGCAAATAAAGTATCAACACCTAGAAATGTTTTAGAATAAGTAAACTGTATTGCCAGATTAGACTTGCTTACAGGAACCCTGTATCATTTCTTAATTACATGTTACTTTAGAAATAAGCTTCATATCACTATTAAAAGCTATCTTTTAAGTTTTAACAAGAATTACATTGGTAAGAATTGGCTTTAGACAACTAGACACTCACCTGTGAGAGATCTCATGGTTAACATGAAAATATGTCTCTCTGATCATCTTAGTTCCAACGAAGGCCAGTGACACTTAGGGGTGAGACAGCGAAAACTGAATACTGAGTATCAAGGAGTACATGGCGGCGTAAATCACAAATGTAAACATTCTGACATATGCTGCTTTATTTGTGCAGCACTATGTCAAGGGCCGTGAACATGCCTTCAGCCCTCTCCTGGACCACTAGTTCTGTGCTAGAAACAGACACCCGAAGATTCGTGAAGCAAGATCCCAGAATGGAGGAACAGTTAAGCAGCCACAGCACAGAACTTGGGCTACATTTCTATTTACTTTGTTAGGTTTCTAACCAATGAATGTGTAAACAAAGATTTAAATCCACATGCTCATTTGGGGGCCCGAACACTCCTAACATCATGAAGGCTGCTACAAAAATGGCTTGGTTAAGCTGCTCTTATAGTGAGCGACTGGGGGTGGACCCATGATGCCCCACACCTTGGAAGAAGAGATGGAGAATAGAAAGACAATCAATCAGCCCAGTTTTCAGACCTCTTGGCTTACTTCCCACAAGATTCTGTGGTGTGATACTCACTATTTCTTTCCCACAAATAATATACAATTCCATTCTTCCTTTGAGACTCTACCTTGGGAGGAAGCTTAGATGCACCAGCCATTAGTCCTAATTACTCATAATGTCTCAAGAGATTTAGAACAATTACTAAGGTTACTACATAGAAACAGAACCATTATACTAATTGGAGTTCATCAGATATTCATCTTCATAGTAAGCACAACTGATGAGGTGAAATTGACTGTCCATAAAAGGAAGTCATCTCAGCTGCCAAAGGTGACTTTCAGAAGACACGTGCCCTCCGCGAGTTTAACATACTGGAGGTAACCTTTGACGCTGTGTGCTTGCTATGTTTCAGAACTGCGGGTCAACACCACCGACCCATCCCTGACTTCTGGGTCTTTTCGTCTAGAGACATGAAATGATCTCATCGGTTTTCTTAAATACAGGGACAAAGAACGAGAAGTGCTCCCAGACATATGGGGATAGTCGGGAAAGGCGTGCCTGAGAAAACAGCATTTACACTGAGGAGTACTCGGACAGAAGGGAAAAAGAATATTCCAGGCAGAAGGAACAGTAGGAAAGAGACTGGCGCCCTGAGAGATGAAAGAGCAGGCCCCGTGGCCAGAGAACAGAATGAAAGGAGGCCGGAGAGGAAAACAGACGGTGGGCATGCAGGAACCTGCAGACCAACGAAGGTCCTGATAGTTCCGTCTAAGTGGAACAGAAAGTCCTGATCTAAAGTCTCGGGCACCGGAACGCGTGCTCAGAGGTACGGCAGTAACCAAGGGCAGGAGAGAAGCTTCGACGAGGCTCAGGACTTAAAGAGTAGTGAGTGAACGGGAGCCGAGTCTGTCCCCCCAAAATATGCCTCTTTGGGATAGTGATTTATCGTAGGCTGGTTAATTTTAAGAAACAGCAGATATGGGAGAAGGTCTGAAAACTAAGTTAACCTTTGTAAAAGGGCATTTACATTTGTAAGGGAAGTATCTATCTGTACAGGTACAGTAGAAAAGTATCATCAGGAAGCTGTCTAAATCCCCAGAAACTTATCAATGGATAAGACAGGGACTTAAATCCACATAATAACCTTATCCTTTTCTTGCTCATCTCCCATAACTAACTTGCCCCACCCAACACCTTCTGTCTTTAGCTAAGGTGGCATTTAAGGTGACAGTTTCCGCCATTTTGGGGAGTTTCTTGGGGATCCTGGGCCTCTCCCATGTTACACAGCACAGGAGACATGCGTGTTGTTACACTTTCATTTTCATCCTTCTCGTGTCCATTTGATTACTAGACCAGACAGAGGAACCTTGAAAGGTCGAGAAAATTTTGTTTCCTGCTCAATAAGGGAAATGGACATGTGTGTGAGATAATTACAAGGTAGGGTGCAGAGGGCTTTTTTAACCAGGAAAAGCCCAGCTTTCTAGAATAAATGGAAGGAGGTACAATTGACCAAGAAAGTGAGCACTCAAAGAGGATCCCGGGCATTGGCTTGAAAACAGACGCTGCGTAAATTAAAGAGTTAAAATAAAAGACTCTACAGCAACTCACATCACACGTTTCACGCAGAAAATAATTTACCAGTTAATTTTTTAATGAAAGATATTAAACAGTGCCAACTTGCAATTACTTTGGGGCCAGTGGTTTATCTGGTACCGTAAAATTCAATTGTTATATTCAATTAGACTGTGGATAGATGGCGTGATATTTTTACTGCCATAGTTAACCTGTGACGTGGCCCGAAATGTGAAACGGAGAGCGACGATTGCATCACTGGAGAAGGTGCCCTCAAAAACGGTAAGTTGCTTTTCTAAAAAGAGCCTTTCAGAAGTGTGAACCGTGAACAGACCCACATCTCCATTCGTCGAGAACGCCCCTCAAAGAACCCCCTCAATATGTATGACTGCTGGCTTTATTGTTCGGAAAGACCCAAAAATTCATTAGCCTTGACTTCTGTAGTCAGAAACATCATATGATTCTCGACACTTCTTACTTCCCACTCCTTAGTGTCTCACTGAAGAGAAATCTAGCAAAATTCCAGCCCTTCTCCCCATGTGTACTGTTGTTAAAGCTTCTGTCTTCTGATATCTTCAAGTCTCCATCCAGTAAAACTTGCCCCCCTAGCAACATCCTGTATGGTGAATCCCTACCAGTAAGCAAGGATGCTGGAACAGGATGTTACACTGGCCTACACATCTGGTCATTTCCTCCATCTGGAATAAGAAGGGCTCTTTATTCTTGCCACCATTGGCAAGAGATTTTAAAATGGGCTTTCTCAGAAGGACTCTTTTAATTTACTCAAGACAAGCTAATTCTTTACACAAGACACACTAAGTAAATCGTTCTCTCTTCTTTTATTCGCTCTCTTGTAACATTTGAGTATATAAACAAGCTAATGGAAAAGCACTCAGGCCGAGAGGGAAAAACATGGTAATATCCAACACAGTATGAGAATGAAAAATAGAGTTCTCTGCGTGTTAATTCCCATCGATTGGTGGCGACTGCCTACAGCACTGTGTTGAGAAGGGTCCCAAGGCTTCTTCCATATACCCACGTCCATTCTGAGTCCAACTGAGACAATGGCACCTACATAACCCTCTGCCAAGCCCAGGGCAGCAGAACCACAGACACGTGGCTTTCAATCCCACGCCAGGCTCTGCCTTTTCTAGCGATGGGAATCTTGGAGAGAGTCACTTCTCTGCAATAATGTATCAGATGAGGACACTCACGCTTGCCCCACCTGGATCCCTGAGGGTTCAACCAGGGACTCAAGTGTGGCTCAGTGTCCTCACTCCCCTCTTCCTCAGGGCAGGAACAAGGGAAGCGGCCTTCTGCACAGAAGCTTCGAATTGTTCTTCACTTTCTATAAACCGCCTTTCTTGGTAGGAAACATGAATTGAAGATGAGCTGAGTTGTATCTCCTCAAAAAAGCATCGGTTGACGCAGTAAACGCCAGCACCTCGGTTTGTGAGTGCATTTGGAGACAGGGCCTTGAAAGAGATGATTTAAGGTAAAAGGAGGCCATGAGGGTGTGCCTTGATCCAATAGCACCAGTGTCCTTGTGAAAAAAAAAGATTAGGACACACGGGAAGAGACACCAGGGATGGAAGCACTCAGATGCAAGACTGTGTCAGGACAGAGCAAGAAGGCAGCCACCAAGGCAGCCACCTGCAAGCCAAGGAGAGGCCCCAGAAGACATCACACCTGTCCACGCCTTGAGTTTGGACCTCTAGCTCCTATAATTCAGAGAAGATCGATTTCTGTCCTTTAAGCCACCCAGGCTGTGGTATTTCTGTTACGGCAGCACAAACAGACTAACAGCGACAAAGCCTCCGTGCCTAACACATCTATTACTGCTGCATCTGCATCTCCACCCTCTCCTGCCCCGTCCCCGTTCTTCTCTGCCCTGTTATCCTCTGCACGCCTGCAAACACGAGGGGGAGGGAGCAGTGGGGCTCAGCCGCGAGCGGTAACGGACCACTGGGCTATAACAATGTAGTTTTGCTTCCTGTATTCTATGCACCAGAAACCCCGTCTACACCGGGTGACTACGAACACTCCTGGAGACAGAAGGGAATGGTGTCTTCTCCATCCAGAGACAAGGCTGCAAGGGCGCCATGCAGAATTCCCACCACATGCAGCCACTTCCTCCTTCTCTGAAGATTTTTTTTTTAGGGGGGGACCTCAATATTTAATAAGAAATACTGCTGCTCACAAATGCCCCTCCCCCTCTAGGTTGGACTGTTTAATTCGGTGGGAAGGTAGTTAAATGTGTTATCAGAATCGGATTTAAATAGAAATGCAACCCCTGCGATTAAACCTCACACTAACCACAGTGTACATCCGTGCTCTGAAACACCTGTTCTGGCAGTGACGCATATTCCCTATCAGGTAAAATATGCAAACAATCAAGGGCCTACAGACTGGCCACCCTGCGTGCTACTAATGTGAACAACTCTCTAAACACCCTAAGAGTTTGGGTTTTGTTTTCGTTTTTAGATCTCTCTTCCCCAGTTCACACCCTTTTCCAAAAGGAATCAGGTTCAACTCAAAACTGGCTTGGAAAAAAAGTTGCTTTTTTTCCCCCTAATTCCACTTAGAAGCAGAGGTAACATTTTTTACAGAATGACACCATTCCGGACTTCTCTGCCCTGTATCTGAGATTCTTGGCTATCTCACTACCGAGATGATGAAGGCTCCTTGGTCCTCCTCTGGCAGTGTGTGGAGCCAGTGGGATCAAGACAAGAACGAGACCTGCGAATCTGATGTCTTGTTCTAAAGGCAAGTGAAGGGGTAGGTGGCCTGAGCACACTGGTCCTCGTTTGCCAACTCCTCCCACCAACCGCCATTTCTTCTCCCCTTAACATTGTAACATTTGTTGCTGGAAGCAAGGATACCATCAAAGAAATGTGTTACCAATGACAGCATCAAAGTTTAAAGTGCAACAAGTGATCATATTTTTTTAAGCAGGAAGGGCTCATATAAACACTGGCTGTTTGGGTGATGGGGGAGAGAGAGAGATGTGAAGACTGCTGACATTTAATTTTTTTGTTGTTGCTGTTGTTAATTTCACTTTTTTGTTACATTCATTCTCTGTATTAGGAGTTAGTAGTAAATTAAACATGGTATCTTGGAAATATTAATAGAATACCTTTCCCAGTGAGAGTGTATTGCATTTAAAACTCAACTCTTACCTTAGTGAGACCATGTGTTATCATTCCATTGTGTAGTTAGTTACGTCTCTCTGTATTGTGTGGCCTGCTGAGGTCACCCGGATGACCACCCACCCAAGAATCTTCCATACAGCCGAAATCTGAGCTAAGCACCCTGGGCGGTGGAAATAAAACCAGTTTGAATACAATGGGTAGAAGGACTAGCGTGAACTATTAATGTGTTTGTCTGTCCCACCAACGAAACCTTCAGTGGGACTTTTCATCAGTCAACCGTTGGTCTGAGATGCAGGTGACAGAAGAATCACATCCAGACGGGAGTCACACGAAGAAACGCATCCGTGGGAAACCATGATCAGTCCTGTCTTAGAGACCTTCTGGAGAACATAGGGACAAACACTTGTTGCTATTTGTCTGAAAACCACACATTGCAAGTTCTAGAACCATGTTTGTAAAGTCCAGTTGGGTGAGCCCTAGGAATTCAAAGCTTGAGGTCGCAATAAAAGATCGCCAGGGCTACTGAGGAAACACTCATGACACAATACACCTGTCAACAGGGTGGTGACCAAGGTTGGTGATCACAAGAAGACTCAGGAACTACTTGTCGCCACTAATGGTTAACTGAGATTTTTTTTTTCTTTTATTCCTTCAGAAAGTGAGTCATTCAGAGAAAATTCCAGAACACTTTGTTTTACCATAACAATGTATTTATTTAGTAAATCACTGACATCTCTAGATTTTCTTTTTTGTAATCATCTTATAAATATGCCTAAGGTAAATGCAGAAGCTGTTTATCCTCTATGGAAACAGCTTGGGAACATTTGTAAAAGTCAAAGACACATATTCCTACAATCTTTACAGTTTCCAAGACAAGCTCAGGGGAGCTTGAGACCGTACTCTGCAAAGACTCAATGATTCTGAGAACTTTCCTCTATAAATCCTGAAGAAATGGGGATAGTCTCATAGTTACTAACTGGTTGCTGTTTTCCCTTTTGATATGCTATTTCCCCAGTTAGATCTTGTTACTATTTAACTTGGCTATTGTACCAGGCTAGGTGGCAATGCTGTTTTGAATGGCTGTCAACAGGTAAATGATGTGGGTCTTTATAAAACCATTTTGCCTAGCGATCCAGAAAACTTGTAATTTAGAATGCTCAACCAGAAAAAAAAAAACTATTTTCTACATCTATTTCTTCAGAAACTTTTTTTTTAAAGTTGTAATTTGAGCTTATTTTAGAAATATGTCCTTTTTCTAAACCTGCAAAACCATAATAATTAAAAATATTGTAAAAATTGTGAAGTCACTTATTTATTTCAGGTTTCCCTACCAAAAAAAAAAAAAAAAAAAACATAAATTCACCAAAGTTTACTCTCCACTTATGTAAATGTCTAAATAGATCATTTTAAATGTGAAATTAAAATTGTGTCTTATCTAAAACAAACGTAAACTATTAAAATTGGTAAAAATCAGTTTCAAACATCTGAATATGAAGTTTTGCAAAAGTGTTTTAACGACTCGTACCTAAGTTCCATATTTGAATGACTACCTCAGAAACTTAGAGCTCTTTTAAATCCTCTAAATCAGCCCAAACATACTATACATGATAATTCTACAGAAAAAAGGTTAAACTTCATGTTTTATACAGTTCTCAAACCAAGAGCCAGGTAACACTAGTAACTGGCACAAAAGCTCGTGTCCATCCATCATCTCTCCACGACATCGCCTGTGGGATTTTCCATGAATATCCTGAGCTTCGCTAGGGCACTGGCTGTACCACTCGCTCTATAGCCCCAAATTAAACTAAAACCCAACTGGCTTTCTTTTCAAGTGTGTACCCTCCATCCACAGCTTCCCAAACTCTCACCATTGCTCATTTTAGGAAGAACACAGCAATACGACACTAAAATTTTAGTTTTATGAGCGAAGGTATTTTAACTCACACCATAAATTCTTTGGCATATGCAGGAAATCATGTCTATAATGTAAGAAGTAGAGTTCAGTTGAGAGGAAAAGATGGCACAAAGGAACAAGAAGGGACAGAGGGCAACAGGGAGAGGGATATGTAGAATCAGATTTGGATTTTCAAAGGAAATGGTAGGATTTTTTTAAGTTGCAAACAGTAAGGGTTTGACTCAATGAGACTGAAGGGAGGGGCAGTGGAGTGATGCTTTCCTGGGAAATAACCTGGGTTTCCACTCAGCCACTAACCAGCGCCACTGACTTTTCTAAGATCCTTTTGAGTTCCAAAATGAACTCGTTTTAGTCACGAGCTTCCAAAGCGTGTGTTACGATGACCCAAGGACTTACAAAGGGCTCCGGTTGCAGTGAGGACAGCATGTAAAGCCGCCTCTGAGTTTCTTTAAATGAAACCTGCATGAGGGCAGGATGAAAACCAGTTAACAAATTTAGGGCTTGGTTTATTTCTCATCAGACAACCCGAACTCCATAGCTGGAAGAGGGTTGACTGGTGTCTTGATTAGTATTTCTGAAGAAGAGTTACAGGTAAGGTATTTGAGTGATTACCTCCACCTGTGACGTGTAATGAGGACAGTGAAGGAGACCAACCAAATCTGCCATATTCATCCACAGTCACTATCAAGAGCTGCCACCATCATCATACTGGAAAAGGTACGGCTTAAAGATCTATCGGCCCATGTTCACTACACCAAAAAGCACTTCTCATCTATAAGGTCACTTTTTCTTTGAAGAGCTAAGTACAACTCTCTCTGAGTATGAAAATGTTAACATGTTAGAAGGTTATCAGTTTTATCCACACTGCATAAGACAGAACGGCCAAAGCTTATGGGATGTTTAGTGTAGCACTGTGGAGAATGGCCACCAGATGTGAATTTGAATTCTAGCACTTTCTATTAGCTCTAGAACCTTAACGTGCATTATTTAACCCACAGTTTTTTTCATTTGTTCACAGGTAAAACACATCTTACAATTTGTTTGAGGGGATAAAGTTTAATTATGGCATATGATATGCAACAAACAGTTGACAAATGTCTAGTTCCATTCTAACTTCTCCAGATTAAAAAAAAAAATCCTATGATGGAGAAAACATTTTAAAAGATACAACTACCATATCCAAAACTCCTTTCCTACAATGAATACCTAGACAGATAAATAAATTAGTTTCCCTCCTGAATCCGTAAAATTCAAAACATGTTTAAAGAAACTGTTAAAAAACGATTTAACCAAAATGAGAATGGCTTTACTTTTCCTCAGTAGCAAAATCCGGTGTCTGAAAGTTCAAAAACAAGTCACTTGGGCACATCCGAGTTAAATGCCAGAAAGGCTAGAAACGATTAGAGATGAACCAATCTCAACTATCCGAAAGTCCAAAGAACTTCCTTTTTGTTTGTAAGAGGTCAACAATGGTAAGGTCTCCATGTTGATAATTACCTCAAAAGATTTTGTCAACTGGTGACAACATCTTTACACTCCTGCATAGTACACGTTACAGGTTAATTCCTGGAATGGGGTTGGTGGAATATAAAAAAGAGAAAGGGTATATATACCATATGCCAACTTGGAATTTTAAGTATCAAGTTGGTTTATATCAATGTTGGTACTAATGACTAGGGCACTCCTTTCTAACGCTAATGACGCATTTGATTCAGGACACCAGAAAGCCACGTATGTCCTCAAGGTCATACAGTGGGCCTTTCTCTGAAGGTCTTTCAAGTTCTAAAGACTTTCACTTTCTTCTTCTTCTTCTTCTTTTTTCAGTTTAATACCAGTTCAGTATGGAGGCTGGGGTTCTACCAACCTACCCACTTTAGACTTGTGAAACCAGGACAAGTGTCCTGGCAACACACTCAAAATACCATAGCTACACCTGGACCATTTTTCTAAACCACAGACTTCAACGTCCTACCAAACTCTCTTCAAGACACCAAGTACCACGGCTCGCCTGGCAGTTCGACCTCTCTGAAAGAAGCATACGACCAGCTACCGATGTAGAGGATGAAGTAAAGAAACTGATCCCCTCACTACTTTATGGTGAATGTGCTGAATAAAAAATGCTCAGAGTATGTGTGAGGCATTGTCCTAAGAGCTGGAGGATTTCACTGACTCCTTATCGTAACTCTATACTGTAACCCCCATTTTACAGATGGGGATTGAGACAAAGAGAAACTAAGCAATTTGCCCAAATCCACACTGCTAGAAAATAGCAGAGACGAGATCCTTAACCCAGTAAATCCTGCTCCAGAGACCAACCCCACCACACCTAGCCTTCTGAACCACGCTAAGTATCACACGCCCCCCTAACAGACACACAAGGTACAAACAATGGCTGAAATATACGTTTCAGAGAGAAGTCCCCAAAAACAAACCAGCAAAGCCCAGCCCTTCCTCCCTCATCCAAAATGAACCACCGCAACAACAAATCAATTCAAAATCAAGTTCATAAAATGTTTGAGTGATAAGGGGGGAATAATGTATAAATGAAATGCCACGCCTTCACCACTGAAGGCCATTTTCCTATATGATCTTGAAATGCTTCCTTATGCCCCGGGCCTGTCTTGTGCCTATAGATGGTTTCTGTTTCTCAATCTCTAAAGCTTTCAGGAATTTATACCCGCTCAGTGGCAAGCTCCCCTCACTGATGGCCTTGGCTAGTCAAGAAATCTCTTTTCCTGTTGTTTCTTCAAAAACTCTTGCCTATAGAAAGCCTGATTTTTTTTTAAGTTATTTAAATCCTTAGGGTGCACAGAAGGAAACACACACTCTGAGATTCTCCGGGCACCCCATTTCAGACTTCCAGAGGGAAAAACAGAATGCCGTTTAATCACAATGCTTCTTAGCCTTGGGTCTTCTCAAAATTAGAGTTTAGCTCTATGCTGGTAGGGAGTTGGCCCTGTATGGCTGTCTATGACTCTGGATAAGGTTCACTGGACAATTTTTCTCACGTGACACTTACCTAGATGTCTGTCATAATAGCTGTGGAGGAAATGGCATTTAACAAAAACCTTCCTTTGGCAGGCTGGGAACTTCCATGATTCTAAGACTAGCCCAGTATTTTCTCAAAGAACTTAAATGCCATCTCTTGCATTACATAAGAACCATGGGGATTGCCATGAGGGTGGCCATCCATCCTACTTCACTCAACGCACTTTGGGGCAAATTCCCATAGTGTCTCAGAATTTCAAACAGGTATATATATCTACAAGGAGAGAAGTTAGGAAGTACGATATCTGAGCATCTTTGAGAATGAGATAGCTTATTTCTGATTGCATGCACCCAGAGCCCTCAGGTCTTGATTTATCAGCATGGAACAAAAAACACAGCTCAATATGTAGAAATTAGTTACTGATGTCAATCACAGCGAATGTGTTGAAACACAGACGGAGTGATCCAGGAGGCCCTAAGAGCCAGCCATAGTATTATTGCACGTTTTACACGTGTGATCCTTAGTAGGGCCTGAAAACAGGAATAATTATCCCAGTTTTACAAGTGAAGAAAGTAAAATCCAGAGAGGTTTGAAAAAATATGTGTGCAAAGCAGCCAAGCCAGGGCCTGAAGACTTTCCAAGTCCAGTTTCTCTCCACTATGCCCCAGGAAACCCCCCAAGAAAATCTCCCCAAAACACACCAAGTGTACCCTTTAAAAAAAATTCTGACTATTCCAACCTCAAAGTCATTTCCTGATATGTATTCACCATAATTAAGCCAAAGAGTAAAGTTCATGTTGCATCAGGTTACTGCTAAGTCTTAAGAATAGATGGAAAGAATTCAGTGAGTTGAGAAAACTTGATAAAACGAAGAATCCACACAATTTCCCCAAGAATTGACTTGTCTACATACACAGAGTTTTTCCTCCTCAGCAGTTACCTGGTTTTTAGTTTACCAGCTAAGACCATCATCAAGATGTTAATCTTTTAATTAAAAAGGTATAAAATGAGTAGGTAAAAAACAACTACATATAAAGCAAAAGCCTAAGCAAACTAAAACATTTCTTTGTACACCATCAGACACCAGAGGCAATAATGATTGACAGGCTTTTTTTTTTTTTCTGGATATTTTTTAAAACAAGAATTTATAAGATATCACAAAAAATAAGACAAAACAATTTTATAAATCCTTTATTGAGAAAGCATTGTTATCACAGCTTTTAAAGTTCAGTACTGCTTAATGTGAGTTTTTAAGCCTCACATTGGTAGAAATTGAAAATGAGCTTCTTTTCTTAGTAGACTAGCTAGGCTCTCTCCTTTCACATACAGATTTGAAATTTATTATTTTTCAAAGACCAATGTGAAGCACTATAAAATATTCTATAAAAACTAGTTTACTTTCATATCTTAAGTAAGATTTTATTTTACAGCATGTGTATACATTAACACACATATACACACACACAGCATCCTAATTGCTTTAAATGGTTTGGGGGTTTTATAACTTTTTAAAAAACTAAAATAAAAAACAAAGCCATCTATTTCACAGAGATCAAATCTTCTCCAAATGTTTAAGTTTTTTCATATTCCACTTATCTTGAACTGGAAATGATTTGAAATTGTTCTTAATGTGAATTTTAAGCACACACATACACACACACACAAAGAAACAACAAATTACATCTTACACTATAACATGGTTTGTTCTGGTAAATCCAGGAAGATTATAAAGACTAAAGACGCTTCTGAGGATGGGGCACCAACGCCCTTTGACCTGAGCTCTTCCATTGGACGTTTTAATTAGAGCGATCTAGGGGGAGACAGGGTTCTCTTGCACATGCCACAGTGAAAGCGTGAGCACCAGAGGAGGACAAAAATGCCACTGTCCACATAGTCACTATTGGTGCCTTTTTTCAAAAGGCCCTGTTAGCTCCCTTTCTCCACCTGCTAAAGCTTGGCAAAAAAAACTAGCTAGCTAAAAAAAATAAGGTAACATCTTTTTCTTTTTAATTCCATTTAAAAATTATCTTGCTCAAAAACCTGAGACTCACTGAATCTGGGGTAAATTGGTAATGTATTTGTGATTGAATTTGGTCTGTATTCCAACTCAGCTCTCCCTCAAAAACACAACCTACAGGAAAAGAAAACAGGAAAAAACTGCGTATAGCCCCCTAAACCATAATAAATCACTCAATGCTAAGGAATAAGAGAGGGTAACAGGCAGCTACCCCATCAATGTCCCTTAATCAAATGACCTGATGTAAAAAGTTCACGTTTTTATTAAAAGGAAGAAAAGGGATGATTTCCATTTTCCTGCCACGTGTTGTCCTGCTGGGGTGTACTGAGAATACTTAAGCATAAAATTATTTTAAATATATGTACCATTATAAAAACAAATCTAGCTCCTCTTTTGTATACATAGTGTCTCCTTTTTGGATGATAAAACAAAGTAGCCAAAAAGAAATCTAAAAAGCCATAACCTGGGTAATAGATTATTGGAAAGAAAATCAGCCATCCAGGATAAATGTATTATGGCTTCTGTGTATATACATACATATATATGTATATATACATACATATATACACACCCACACCCACACACACAAAAGGAAAGTGTCATGAACTTAACGGTATTCACCCCAGGAACCCCAGGCGACTGCCTTCTTCCTCCCCCACGAGTGGATTTCCATTTACATGGAATTCACCGGGGCTCCTAATGAAACAATGAGGTAGGAGTCAAGCGAAAAATGAGTTAGGATCCTGACAACGTAACCATTTTCTCTGCTCTGGCTTTTGTAGGCCATCTTGTTCTTATAAATGCCAAGATGTCTCAATTTTTTCCCAAGTGGTGACACTAGAGGCAATACTCACTGCCTGTTTTTGAGACCTATGTC
The DNA here is from genome assembly GCA_004027375.1 of Macroglossus sobrinus. Classification (NCBI taxonomy): domain Eukaryota; kingdom Metazoa; phylum Chordata; class Mammalia; order Chiroptera; family Pteropodidae; genus Macroglossus; species Macroglossus sobrinus. Next base: position 2,000 of record PVKZ01007450.1, on the reverse strand, counting down.
CCTTAATCAAATGATCAACAGCTAAAATCTGTCGAACAATTAATAGATGAAAATTAAGAGTTACCAGCAATGCAGTACGATGTTAGAGGGAAAAGAACAATGGACATTACTAGAAAGGAAAATAACAGTGTTCAGTTAGTATTTAATTTACAATTTGCTCTCATTAGAAAAGCTCATCTTATTTTTTTTGTCCATTGAAATCACTAAGAAAGCAAAAGATGAGAGACAGCTTGATAAGCAAGAAACGTACACACGGCGAAGGGTGCTTTGGGGCGGTTGGGGGGGGCGGGTGGAGGGAACTGTCATTTGTGCCCCAGGGTTTCACGCAACATTTAGGGCAAACGCCTTTGTTCCTCGGCCTCGGAAAGGAGTGGGTGGGTGAGTGGGTGGGTGATGGAGAGAGATCAGACCCGGCTGCCCGGGCCCTCCACACCCTGCTCTGCGGCGCATGCGCGAGGCCAAGACAAAGGAATAGGTAATTACAGTCCCGATTCATTCATTTTGCCCGCAGTACTGGGGATCTGCTAGCCTTGGCTGTAATCCCAGGGGGGGAGAAAAGGAGGGGTGCTGGTCCACACCCCTACAGTAGGAAGACCACCTCGAAGCTAGTGTTTGATTTTTAACGCGCCATACATGTGCTACTGGCCTCGCAGGAGACCGAGGTGTGTCCACCCTGCTCAAGGTACTAAAAAAAAGGTGCCCGTGTGCGCCGTGCTAATTTCGGCGGGGTGAAAATTACACAAGCGAAGGCTGTCCGCGGAGTTCGTCCCCTCAAGGCGGAAATCTCTCCGGGAAAGCTGATAAGGAGCCCGGCCAGGCCAGGCGTTCGATGAATATTCATGAAAAGAATGCGGTTCGCAGCCGCGCATTGTGTGTACGACAGGATCCCGGGATTCTGAAATTTACATTTTCGGGGTTGGGGCGGTGGGGTGGGGGCCTGGAACCGAGCGTCGGGTTTCAGAGTTAGTGCTTTAGGCAAAACCTGCTGAACCCCAACCAAATCTTCGCTCGCAGCAGGGCAGGGCCATCCGGGGCCGCGCGCTGTCACGTTCAAGCTCACACCCTCCCGGCGGGGGCCGCGGCGGGAGGCTCCCGGGGCATCCTCGGGACCGAAGTCTCCAAAATATAAAACGCTCCGAGGTAGCCCCGCGGGTTAGTGGGAAGGCCATTCAGCCACGGCCGAGGCTGAGGCTTTGGGATCCGCTCAGCAGTGCTTCTGGAGGCACGTTGTCGTGTGAACCTCGCATTCCTTGGCCGCCCCGAGCCAAGCGTCCCACGAGCCAAGGAAACACACTCGCTAAACCAAAAGGCCACCTCCTTCCTGCGATCACACCAGATTCCCCATGTTCGCTCTCCCCGCACTCCCGCCCCACCCCGCCCGCACCCTCCATCTTTGGCTGCTGCGCCCTCGCCCCCACCCAGCGCCTTGTCGCCGGCCGGGGACGGTCGGGATGACAGCTAACTCTCCCTTCGGCCCCACGAAACCGCCTCCTTGGGGCTCAGTGCGCTTCCAGGGTTTCTCCTTCGGCAAGCTCCTCACCCACCCCCCAAAAATAACTCGGTTTGTCAGACTGCCCCCCCTCGATCTTTCCCACCCTGCGAGTAGCAGCTGAAGCCCCCCACCTCTGGGGGCCCCCATCATCACCCCAGATCCCCGAAGTGCGACCGAGCCCTCGTGGAGGGACCCCACGCCCTGCGCCGTCGGATCGGGCCCCGCACCGCCACCCGCGCACCCCCACCTGGCTGCAGCGCGGAGCGGAGGAAGGGCCTGGGGAGCGGGGCGCTGCTCCGCGGGGGAACCGAGGCCCCCCGGGGCCGCCGACGCCCGTGGCCCCGCGCCTTCTTACCGGCTCTGGGTGCCTGCGCCGCCCCTGGGTGAACGCGGTGCCGCCGAGGGGCCCGGGTCGCTGGCGTCGTCCGGCCTGGCGTCTGGCCGCGGAGCGAGGCGCTCTCCGGCTCGACGGCGCAGCCCGGAGCGAGGAGCGAGCTGGGAGCGCTGC